>MU227940.1:1430205-1441364 GCA_018584345.1 Thuja plicata | reverse complement strand
AAACACACACACACACACACACACACACACACACACACACCTTCTCACTCTTTCTCGCTCCCTCCGTTAAGTCTTTTCTTATTTTTACATAGTGTGTACATGCTATGTAAACCATAAATTTGAATAGCACGTACACACTATTGTGCGTACACATTTTTAAATGCATTGGAATACACCAAGCCTAAGGCTTGGATTTTCCTTGGAGATCCAACCCAAAAGCTTAGAGGATTCATATAGGTCTAAGACCTATTTTACAACAAACATACAAAAAATTTACATCTCTTTTTGTTTTCTCCCCGTCAGGTTTACTTCTGGTTCAATAATGATAAAATCAGATGACATGATATTGTAGATCTCTTTGTTAGCTATTGTAGAGGAAGAAAATTGATTATGGTGTGTTGTTGTATTTCCTTAACCTTTAAATTTAATTATTTATTTTATGTATGTATGTATGTGTGTTGGATTATTATGATTGAGCATATAGGGGGAAGGGAGATAAGATGTTTCTCTTTTATCCCAAAATGCACAAATGGAAGATCCAAGTTGATTAACCCAAAAGAAGGATCAATGCACAAATGAATCAACCATTTGGAAATGAGAGTAAGGAAGAAGATATTAAATTATATTTTATTATTAAGGAGATATGATATATAATAGTAATTGAAAAGAATGAGAGGATGTACCAACCTTAAAGAATTGCAAATCTGAAGAATGCTATTTTTTGAGGTCTGTACTATGTTTCTAGAAAATCTGAAGTATGATCCAGAACTGGAACAAAGAGATGAACAAAACCCAGTAATCTTTTTATGATCTGACACTATCTTGAGAAAAAGGTCGACATTGACCCACAAATGTCACCCCTAACCCAATAATCTCGACCCTGACCTATACAGGTCTCATAGAAAATCTGTTCACAGATCCTGATAGCTCATTGAAAAGGGTATCCAGATCTGAGTTCAAATCCATAGTCCCGCACCTGTACCTACAAGAAAAAGAGATTTGTTTGTTGGGGGGAGGGGTTTTCCTTTGTCAAACCCCAGTTTTGGAATTAACCTCAAATATATAATTGAAATTGCAGAAGTAAACAAAGTAAATGCATAAATTCACCTTGGTTGTAAAAGTCCTTGAGGAGGGTTCGAATCCTTGAATCCACAAGTAGGTATGCACCAATGGATCTAGAATTTAGAATGTAGGATGTCTTTAATAAATTTCTTGTAGATATCCAACACCAAATATTGAATGGGTTCTTGAGTAGGAAGAGGCTTGGAAGAAGGTGGATGGAGAGATCACCAAAAGGGCACTATGTAGCTTGAATCTTGAGGTCAAAGATCTCAAATCTGTAGTCCAGAATGCCAGAAACTGGCTAGAGAGAGGTGAAGAATTGGGGCAGAATAGGGGGAAAGCCAAGTCTAAATCAGGAATCCATTCAAGGTGCTTGACATGACCCCAAAACCACTTACTTGGAAGGCTAAACTAGTCTACAATGGAAGTGCTTCCATTTTCCGACTATACAACTATATAACTATATAATTTATTTTGAATTTTGATTATTTTAAACTTTTCATATCTAATTTCTTTTTTTTATGTATGCTCAATTTTTTTCAAAAACCAATGTGTAGTACTTTGGGCCTAGATTTTGGCTCGTTCATCAAATTTGACAAGTTACTTTTTTAGAAACTAGACTCCATTATACACACTTTAAAAAAATAAGTTTTGATTTTTGATTATTTTTCAATGATTTCTAGGGGGAACACACACAAATTTCACATTTTTGAGGATGTGTCCACTCATAAAATTTTTAAAACATCATAATTAATTAAAAAATTAGCAGAAAAATTTAGGATAAACTACGCAGTGT
This sequence comes from Thuja plicata, assembly GCA_018584345.1. NCBI lineage: Eukaryota > Viridiplantae > Streptophyta > Pinopsida > Cupressales > Cupressaceae > Thuja > Thuja plicata. The sequence goes on along the minus strand of MU227940.1, from coordinate 1,439,506 downwards.
TAGCTAGCTTCTCACCATAGTGATAAAAAAAATTCAAAAAAAGTCAAAATTTTATGAGGAGCACACCAAACACTATGTTATGTTTTTCACAAAAAATAGGACCACTTTTTGTGCTCCCCATTTTGAGGGCCTTAAATTGCACCATTTTCATAAAAAATAGTAGTTTAGAAACTAGATTTAGGGTACTATAACTCTTGTTCTTGTTGCATCTTGAAATTTTGAGTCTAAATATCTTCAATTTCTCACGACCGAAGTTCAAAGTTTGTTGTATTAAGAAAAAGTAGCATCTTATACCCCCTTTTTGGGGCCCCATCTTTGTGCACTTACTATGTTATGTGTTGATTTATGTGTTGTCATCTTGCGTTCATGATTATCATTTAGATATGAGATTAAAGTTAATAATTTGGTTAAGTTTGAGATTTTGGAGACAATTGATTCACCCCCTAGTTGTGTGTGCTGCCTTGGTCCTAACACATGGTTCATGTATATCTCAAGGGTGACCTACATTTAGGTCTGATGGTAGTGTGTTAAATGTAATTGAAATATCTTTTGTATTGAAGCCTACATATTTTGTGGTTTGGCTAACACATGCGGGTATCCTTATCAAATGTATATATAAATAGAGAAATCTTTTGTATTTTATGAGAAAAAAATGAGAAGATTGAGTATATGTGTGGGTAAGTGAATGTAAGAGTGTAAGTGTATGTGCAAAGTAGTATTGTGTGAAGACAATTTTGGTGTATCTTTGGCAGTGTTGTGCAAGAATAAAATAGTTATGCAAAGGATTGTTGTGATATTCAGAGAAGGTTTGATATACTATGTTATGGAGAATCAGAGTGTGTTGATAGGAGATCTATTCTGGATTAGCTATCATTGGTGATTACTATGCTATTAATTAGAATTGTTTCATGCATAGGCATATATAATTCTATTGGTTCATGCATTTTGATTGTAAAACTTTTTTGTATTGGTAGTGAGCCTTTCTTATTTTTGGGTAGTGAGTCCAACCAATAGTGACCCTTGTAAAAATCACCTTAATTGGTGTTTTCATTCATGAAAATTAGCTTCTTCATGGTTTTTCCCTATTTGGGTTTCCGTGCAAATTTTGGTGTTCTTTGTGTTGATGGTTTTGTGCTTTCATGATTACATCTCTTATAAGTATCTAATTGCTTTAAGTATTTACGAAAATAGTAAAAGTTTTACAAAGTGTTTTAAAATAACTGATTCACCCCCCTTCTCAGTTATTCGGCCTATTCAAAATGCCTGTGATAGATTAACTACATTAGGATTACATTAGATTACTTGAGATGATTTAAGTAAATTATTATTTGATTATGGAAATGAGTTTCTTATATATGAGGTCATTATCTTCAAATAAATTAAAGACAAGAGAACACCAAGTATTTAAACATAGATGTGAGATAGCTTGATTTAGGAAAAGTGGCTTGGCTTCATAAACTAGATGGATCCAAATTAAAGGATTATTGATAGGGATAGAAAGGAATGACATGGTCTCTGAGGATTGTGTTGTAAAGGAAAATATGCCTCAAATTTGAAAATATTGTTCTATATGTTAGACTAAAGAGATATCATGTATAATATAATTGATAAAAATATGGGTAGGATATTTTTCATAAAAAGGATGTGTTATTTTATTAATTTATCTAGAATTATGTAAAAAAATCACACCTTACTACTTATCAAGAACAATGTTGAACAAGGTCAATAATAGGAAATGATGGTAGGTAGACATGGAGATGATGAATTATAATAGAAAGAAAGATAAGATGGGATATATGAGAAAAAAATGTCTTTAATGTAAAATTTATCTAAGCAATATATTTACACATGAACCCCTTTAATATTTTTTCATCATGCACTTATCCTTGAGGTACCATGAAAATGGTTTTCACCAAAATCAATTTCCTTTTACTATTTTAATTAATTAATTTATTTTGGCCCTTTATATGTTTTTTCATTTTTTATTTCCTACTCTAACATCACTAATAGATTTATAATAAACACTTCTTCATAGGCCCTTATATCTATTTGAGATAGTCAATGATGACATACTAGTCATTGCACACCAAAAATTTATCCTTCTTAAAGTAGTTTATTTATCATCAATCATGCATGTCGAGCTATAAGGCCTTCCCATTTATGGCCATATACACTCGGATCTTTTTAGAATAATCATCATACATGTGAGGACACAACCCTATGATCTAAGAACTGCTATCCCCCTCAACTACCCTAAATCTAAGAACATAAACTAAATAGAGACCACAAAAGAGGTTGACACCAAAGATCCTAAAGACCCAATAAAGGAAATAGAAAAGACCTAGATTTAGGTCCACATGCATCCCAATGAGGGAACCCAACTTTAATTATGCTACATAAATTAAATGTATACATCGGCCAGAAGATCCAACATCCGAAAACCAACTTGATGAGAAAGACTACCGAGCATAGAGACCAGTCGGTGAAAACCACCGAGCAACCAAGAACAACTACTGAGACTCCATTGGTGAAGCCAACCAAAAAAAGTAACTGATATCAAGTGGTGAAACAACAAGCTTTCAACTGACCAAGAAAAGCAGTTACCAATAACTTTACCCAGTAGTCTCCAACAAGTTACCGAACTAAAACAAACATATTTTTGGTTGATACAGGATTGCCAAGAACCCAAGATGCTCTTGCATTAGACACTTAGGGTTAAAATAAATGATTCTATGAATCATGCATTAGGTACAATCTGAATTGAATCCAACTCAGGTTGATAAATCCAAGATGACTCCTCAATCAACCTGTTCTTCCACTTTACCAGATATTCCATGTAATCATTTCCTCTTGTATTTCTGCCAACTCTTTGTTTCAAAATCTTCTCAACTTCCCCTCTATTTCTTAGGACAATCACTTGGTATTGTCACTTATTCATCAGGTTCATAATACTCATACGAGCATGCAATATTGAATATAGGTGATATATCCATATCATCAGGTAATTCTACTTCATAAGCATGTCCATTGCCAAATCTTCTCAATATCTCGCAAGGACCAAATTTCTTCATCTTTAATTTACCATATTTTCCAATAGGAAATCTTCCTTTCTTCAAATGAACCATAACTGCATCACCAACTTCAAAATTTTTATGTCTTCTTGATCTATCTGCACTAACCTTATATTTCTTATTACTCTGCTCCAACTTATGTTTCACTTCCTCATGCAATGTCTTCATAAACTCAACAAATTTTTCCCCTTCATCACTCCTCTTTTCTTCTCCAGTAATATCTCTCAAGTCTAATATACCTCTCGATTATGTGCCATGAACAATCTCAAAAGGTGTCTTTCCAGTACTTCTATTTACTAAAATATTATATGCAAAATCTACTTGTACCAATATCAAATCCCAATCACTCTATGTGTCTCCAACTAAGCATCTCAATAAGTTAGCCAAACTTTAGTTTACAACCTCTATTTTTCCACCAGTCTATGGATGAAATGTAGAACTACACTTCAAATCAATATCCAACTTCTTCCAAAATATTTTCCAAAATTAGCTAACAAACTTATTGTCTCGGTCATAGATGATACTCCTCAGTAATCCTTGCAATCTGACAATCTCCTTAAAGAAAAGATCTTCTATATGTACTGCATCTAATGTTTTTCTACATGGTATGAAATGTGTCATTTTGGAAAATCTATCCACAATAACAAATATGGAATCGTTACCTCTTACTGTCCTCAGTAAGCCAAGAACAAAATCCATATTGATATCAATCCAAGGTTTCTGAGGAACAAAAATTGGTGTATACAATCTGGTATTCTGACTCACTCCTTTTGTAACTTGATAAACTCCACAACTTTTCACAAATTTATAAACATATTTATACAACTGAGGCCAAAAATACCTTTCCTTAAGAAAACTCAATGTCTTATCAATACCAAAATGTCCAGCCAAACCACTACTATGTTTTTCCTTTATCAGATTAGTTCTCATTGATCCTCTCGGTATGCACAACTGAATACCTTTGAACAATATATCTTCTTGAATGAAATAGTCTACATACTTACTCAATTGATTTGGAGTAAGTGCTCTGCACATTCTCCACTGCTAAGAAAAAATAGGGTCATTTTCATACAAATTTCATAAAAACCAAGAACCTTAATTCTCATTTTTGTCAATGAAATCTTCTTCTGCTCAATACATCAGCAACTCGGTTAGAAACTCCACTCTTATGCTTTATCACAAATGTGAAATTCTGTAAATACTCTACCCTTTTCATATGTCTCTGATTCAACTTATTCTGACTACCTAGATACTGTAAATTCTTATGATCAGTATATAACAAAAATTCACTAGGCATCAAATAATGTCTCCATTTCTTCAGAGCTTGAACAATAGCATATAATTATTAATCATAGACATAATATTTCATTTTATCACCATTCAACTTTTCACTAAAGAAAGCAACATATTTACCTTCTTGAGTCAACACAGCTCCTATTTCACTTCCACTTGCATCACATTCAACTTGAAACACCTTATTGAAATTAGGTAAGGCTAACATAGGTAATTCAACAACCTTTTGTTTCAAATTCTCAAAACTTCTATCAGATCCATGTTTCCTTTTGAATTATCTTTTGTCTCCCCTCATTGTCTCAGTCATAGCATTACAAATAGAACTAAATTTTTTGATAAACTTCATATAAAAACTTGCCAATCCATGAAATGATCTTACCTCACTGAAATTCTCAGGTGGATGCCTACTAATTATAGTTTCAACTTTCTCAGGATCCATCTTCAAACCATCAGTTGAAATTACAAAATCTAAATACACAAGTTCTTCTTTCATGAAGGAACACTTTTTAAAATTTATCAGCAACTTTTCTTCTTTCAATCTCTGCAACACTTGTCTTATATAAATCAAATGCTCTTCTTTGGTCTCACTGAATATCACAATATCATCCAAATATACAACCACACATTTATTTAAGAATTTCTTCAAAAATTTATCCATTAGCCTCATAAATATACTTGGTGCATTAGTTAAACCAAAGGGCATAACCAACCACTCATACAAACGTTCTTTTGTCTTGAAAGAAATCTTCCATTCATCACCTTCTATGATTCTAATTTGATGATATCCACTCTTTAAATCAATTTTGGTAAAATATTTTTCTCCACTCAAACAATCCATTATATCATCCATCCTCGGTATAGGAAATCTATAATTAACTGTGATCTTGTTGATTTCTCTTGAATTAGTGCACATTCTCCATTCCCCATTATTTTTAGGTACTAACACAACTGGTACTGCACATGGACTCAAAATTTCTCTTATCAAACCCTTTTTCAAAAACTCATGAACTTGTCGGTTGAGTTCTTCATTCTCAGTCAGTGTCAATCGGTGTGGTGCCTTGTTTGGAAATCTAGCTCTAGGAATTAGATCCATACAATTACTAATATCTCTCATCAATGGAAAACCATTAGGTACATTATCAGAAATGATCTCCTTGTACTCGGTGAACAATTTCTCAACTTATTTATGAACTTTATCTTCTGTGTTCTCACTCGATTTTTTAGGAATCAAAGCATAACAGATATCATTCCTTTTCAAATCCTTAACAAATCATCTACCTTCCATCAAAAAAAAATTTCACAGATGTACATATCTCTCCAATAGATTATTCAACCAAAGGTAACAAGATTTTCCTCTTACCATCAAACCAAATAGTGATGTGGTACCTATGGATTCTTGTCATCTATTGCTCGGTAGACCTTGGCAATATGGCAGACATGTTATGTTTGATGGTCATGCAAATACCTATGTGGTAAGGTAGGGTGGATCCAAGCATAAAGTGATACCTTTGTAGAAAGTAGGAGTTAAGGCATGTGGGGTTATTAGATGTTGTCTGAGTGACAATGACAAACATGAGGAGTAGAGAGGTGATGAACCTATTCATATGGGTGAAAGGAAGGAGAGTTTGAAGGGAAAAGAGAATGAAATCTCTGAGAAACTTGTAGAGATTAAGAGGAATATGAAATTTCTAATGAAGGTAGTACAACAGATGATGACACTAGTGACACAGAGATGCAAATGATACCAAGTTGATTAGTAAGTATAGTTAGGATATGGTTTACCGAAATGCTAATGGTATCAACAATGCAGAGGATGGTCAAAGTTAGTTGCTGATAGTTGCAAATAGGGGAGATGAGAAAAGTATAGGGCAGATGAAATTTCCAAATGGGATAGTGGACAAAGTGGAGACAACATGGAATGAAGGGCAAGAGGAGATATGGGTTAAGAACATATATGACATACCTATTCTGATTCCCTTAAGATGTTCATGATTTCATTTATGGGAACATCTTCTTTACCTGGGGTGTGTTATGTAGGAGCATCCTAGGACTCTTGGAAATCTTGTATCACAAAAAATATATTTGCTTTGTAGAGTACTTGGTGTGTTTTGATCTTAGTTAGTGAAGTGTTAATCGGTTGAAGGAGTGCTATTACTCAGTTGTTGTGTTGGCCTTGGGACTCAATTGCTAAAGAAATTGACAACTTTGGTGCTTGACAGAACCTTCTTGGTGATGCCTATGGTGCCCAGTCATCATGCTTGCTTGACGATGCCTAGTACTCGATAATGTTACTGACACTTGGCAGTTTGGTTTGCCAACTGATGTTCTTGTAGATTTGGGAGGCTGACTTGATGTATTTAATTTGTGTAGCATGGTATTTAATTTGGATCTCTTATTAGGGATTGTGGGGACCTAAATCTAGGTTGTTGGTATCTCCTATGTTTGATTTTGTGGTCAACTTGTTGGCTAGCTCTTGTATTTAAGTAGTTTTGTGTTCTTATCTTAGGGCATCATATCAGATGGGATGAAATGAGATCAGATATGAGGATATGAGTATTGGATCTGAGTTGTATGTTTGGGAAGAAGGTAAATGGCCTGATTCTTGTAGAAGATCTATGCTCGATCTTGGGTTCATATATTTATAATTGGCTGTTATTGGGAAGGCCTCACAACCCATCATGTTCCAATAAATTGGATGTTGTTCCCTATCTCTATTATTGTTGTGTTTCACTATTTTGTTTTTTTGGCTGCATCATGGTTTGGACTATCTATTCTTGGATCCTCCATCCTTGACTACATCATGTAGGCTACACTAACAAAGGGGTATCCTCCCTTTTTACTACAATTCCGTATTATGAGAAGCATCCTTCATTATCATAGGATCCATCTGAAGAAAAAAATCTATGACGACAAATTTTCAAATATCAAGACATTAAAGATGGCTTAGCTAGGATATCGATAGAAAGGTACATATGCTTAAATACTATGCATTTTAAAGTTAACCATATAGTCCACATCTCTAGAATATAAAATGGAATGAAACAAATCATCTAAATAGTAATAGGTGCTTTCAAAGCTAAATATACAATGTGTGCTAAAATAAGGTTAATAAAGGGATGTATACAAAAACCTCAAATATATATTTGGTAAGAGAAAGTAGGACTAAACAACTAAACTAATTGATATGAATCCTATAAAAGACTTGGGTAAAGTTTAAGAAGTACATTTTCCCTCTCTCAAAGATCACATTATTAACAAACTATTATTAAAAGGACACTTAATGAATATGCATGTATACCACTTAGTGCATTTAAAAGAGATCTTCACTTTGAGATTGAATCAAGATGAAAAAGATTTTAAACAAGGATGTTGTACCATACAACCATTAAATAGAAAACATTGCTATCGAGATAAGGGAATCATAATTACAAACTCATTGTAAAACAAAATAAAGTTGTAGTGTCATGCTGAAAATAAATAGCATTGATTAGTCCATCTAATAAAAAAGAGAGATAGAATATAGTCTGTGACAAAAAATACAAGATTAAAGAAATATGATGGACACTTCACTAAAGTTGTCAGGTAGGAAGAGACAGAAGAAAATAATAGACTACATTATGAGACAAATAATGGAAGGCATCCTTCTGGTTGCACATGACAAGATAATAGCTACGGTCATGAACATCCTTGGTGAAGAGTATATCTACAATATAGATCAAACTAGGGTAAATTTAGACATAACATCTATATTTATGGCATTAGAAATGTATTTCAAGAAAGATAGAGACATTGTGGAAGTGCTATGAAGGAAACTCTTCATTTTAGATACACTTGCAGACCTATCGAATGTATTGGCCCACATTAATTATGCTTTAACCATTCCCAAAGCCATAAATTATAATGTTTTGATTATCAAGAATGAACCACCACCAAGGTACCCAATTATTTGGGTGGAGAACTAGGAAAAAATATTAAACAGAGGCCCAAAGATCACTCGCAACCTGCAATTTTTTGATATGGGCTCAATGTGAAAACCATAGAGAACAAAAATTGGATAGCAGAGTATGTATATGTAGAAGGGTTAGAAGACTTCATGGACATAGTGGAAATAGCTAATGTTGGTAACTCAGAAACCCTAATGAAGATGAAGGCAAAGGAATGCAGGGAAAGCTATAAAAGGCAAGGAAAATGTAGTGTAAATATGTATAGTTTAGGTTTGATAGGAAGTCTGTAATTATCACTATAACGGAAGATAGTTTGAAATACTTTCGTGGTTGTTAAATCTATTTTTTGAGGTATTTTTTAGTATTACAGTAAAATATATTAGGGTATTTGAAATTGTAATATAGATAGTAAGGTACAATATGGGTATATGACTAAATTAAAATGACATTGTTTTTCTTTATAAAACTCTTTAAAGTATATATCCCTTCCTTGGTGGTCTGAATTAGCCCTCACCATGTTCTCTATAAGAACTTAACCTACCAAATTGGTGGAGTAGTAGACATTAACCGAATCCAAGGTCTGTCTTAGTGGAAAAATTTAAAATAAATTATCGTCATAGCACATGAGAAATTTGATGCAGACATTACTAAAGTATGAAGTTAGATAAATAACCAATTAATACAGGAACAAGATCAACACTAATAGAAAAAGATTCCTGCGATTCTAACTTATCTTGTAATTTTAGATGTACAAAATTATTTTTTCACACAGGGGTCATTAAACAATGAAATAGTCATAAAAATATATATTTCACATAAGCTGACAATTATGTATTTAGAGGTACCCAAATAAATATATATGTTTATGCATATCAGTTGAGTATCGGCTGTATTATACATCGACTGAGTATTAAGATTAATGAACTCGATGAGTATCGAGTATCATGAACAAAGTATAATGCAAGCCGATTATCATCCTTTGTGAATTGCGTT
>MU227940.1:1410410-1429706 GCA_018584345.1 Thuja plicata | reverse complement strand
CTTAGTCATGTTTATCTTTACTTTCCTAGCAAATTTGCACATCTTAAGAAATTGAGAGATGAGACACTAAATGAAGTAAAATATTTTAATGAAAAAACTGGCTATTAACTTCATATAGTAAGAAGGAAATTTAATCAAATTTATCAAACCTTTGTCATCATTTATGAAGTTGTTGAACAAAAGGATACATGCTACTAATCTATCACTATTACACATATGGCATTCGAAATAGGGGCCAATGCATGAAGATTAGTGCACTTAGCAACATATTATTGCATTTGGATTAACATAGAATTTTATGGGTTAAGAAAGCTTATGGACAAATGGTCACTAATTGATTATGTTATGTAACGGTTAATTAAACTATGGACAATAAATAAGTTAACATCTGAATGATAAAGGCCATACTTAATTAAGTTCTTTAACTATTTTCTTAAGTGCTATTTAGTTTAGACATTTGATATTGTAATTATGATACAGACAAATTTAGTATGATTACATGAATTGATATTGTTGGGATTTATTGAGTTAGCGACAACCCATAATTGTATTTACCCCTTTCCTGGTAAGATAAATATACTCGCATCTTTATCTTCATAATAGATTAATCCACTTAAATGATGGATTAGTAGGCATTAATCATTTGTAAAGTTTTCCATAGTTGAAAAGAGGATAATCAGTTATTACCATAGAGTTTGAAAATCTGAGAATTATATAAAAACCATAGTTACAGATACCTTAGAAGTATGGAGTAGGAGAAATACTTAATATGACTAATGCTAAATTTAAAGAAATGATATATGTAATTCTAACACATCTTGGTTTTTAGATAATCAAAATTTACTAATGATTTAGGTATAGACAAAAATACATATATTTCAAATAAGATGACAAATAAGTTTATATTGATATCTAAATGGATATATATGTGAATATGTAGGGAACACCCTACATATATGTTTTTTCAAATTTATAATATTATATACACTCATTTAGATATCCATAACAATAACTCTTTGCAAATAATTGCAATTCCCTAAGATTCATGGATGAAGAAAGTTCGTGGATGAATGGTCATTGATAAAATCTATTTTGTTATACATTTCTATCTTCTTCCCTAAGTCTAATATAGCAGTGAATTTAGTTCTGGCTAGTAGCTGAGTAAATTTCTGTCTGATAAAGATGGTAATCAAATAGGGTCTCTTAATGGTAAGATATGAGATTTGATATCCACATTGGTACTTTTATGAATAAAGATTGGTACTAACATGGCTTATGTAAACTAGTTAATTTTATGAATTATGAATAAAGATGTAAATACTATTATGGAAAATTGGTAAACTATAGGACTAATAGTTAGTAATAACTGAGGGGGGGTGGGGGGGGGGGAATCGGTGGGCTCAAAAATGAATCCTTAAATCAACCCTTCAAAACTTATAACCACAAATTATTTCTCAAGTTATCTTCTGTCCTACAAGATGAATGCCTTGAATAACTTATATCAATTTACTACTTGTTGGTTTGCTATGTTAAACCTTATTCTTTATGTTTACCAATAGGAAGTCATCTATTTACCAAAATATAGTAAATATGCAAAGTATACCGATATATCCAGAATGAATTATGTAAGATACAAAATATTAAAGAAATGAATCATACGCACATAACACATGGATTTTAACATGGAAACCCTATTAAGGGAAAAAACCACTGGGACTGGTACCCCAAATTTTCACTCTTCTAAAGTGAGCCTTGTGAAGAGCCAACCCTGTTAAAGGTTACAAACACACTGTTAGGTGTGACCTTGTTAGAGGATTTTATATTGTAAAAGAAGAAAATTGATTATGGTGTGTTGTTGTATTTCCTTAACCTTTACATTTAATTGTTTATTTTATGTATGTATGTGTGTTGGATTATTATGATTGAGCATATAGGGGGAAGGAAGATACGATGTTCCTCTTTTATCCCCAAATGCACAAATGGAAGATCCAAGTTGATTAACCCAAAAGAAGGATCAATGCACAAATGAATCAACCATTTGGAAATGAGAGTAAGGAAGAAGATCTTAAATTTTGTTATATGATTAAGGAGATATGATATATAAAAGTAATTGAAAAGAATGAGAGGAAGTACCAACCTTAAAGAATTTTAGATCTAAAGAATGCTATTTTCTGAGGTTTGTACTTTGTTTTTGGAAAATCTAAAGTATGATCTAGAACTGGAATGCAAAGATGAACAAAACCCAAAAATATTTTTCTGATCCAACATCATCTTGAGAAAAAGGCCAACCTTGACCCACAAATGTCACCCCTGACCCAATAATCTAGACCTGAGCTACACAGGTCTGACAAAAACTCTGTTTACAGATCCTAATAGTTCGCTGAAAAGGGTATCCAGATTTAAGTTCAAATCCACAGTCCCGCACCTACACATGCAAGAAAAAGAGTTTTTTTGTTGGGGGGGGAGGGTTTTTCCTTAGTCAAACCCTGATTAAGAAATTAAACTTGAAATCAATAAAGTATAGAATGCTAGCAAGTAGTAGAATTGAATCTAACAATGAAGCTATGATATTCAATAGATATGCAATTGCAATTCAAATGTAAGCAAGTATGTAAATATGAAATCTTGGACTCAATAGAAACCATAAAACTCCATTATTGTATGCTTATAATCCACCTTGAAGAGAATGAATGAGTGTTGAAGATGCACACAGGATCTTGAAGGAAGATCACACCACCATGATGGCTAGATCTAGGGTTTGAATGATGAATCTTGCATGTTTGAACCTAATCCCTTCAAAAGGCTTGAAAGATTTGAATCCTTGATCTTAAATGGAGGAATTGAATGCTTGAGAGGAATACTTGAACAAATTTAAATCTTGGAAACATGTAGAACATTGGATGCTTGAACCTTTTTCTTCTTGACAAAATCTTGGTTAGAGCTTTTTGCACTTGGAAGACTTAGGGAAAATGAGAGAGAAAGGCTTCCTTTTATATGAAACCAGGGAAAAATCTTCTAGATAGGAAAACATAGGAGAATTAAATTCCAATTATACCAATTCCCCTAGAAGAGGACCCATATTAAATACAATTTAGGATTTTCTACTTCGGAACCCAAAACAGCCAACCTGGAAGCAAGAAAAATGAATTTTTGATGACCTCCGGCAGCTGACAAGTTTCCCAATTTGAAAGGGGGGATGCAGGTCAAGGTTATGGTCAACCCTGACCTATGTCAAGGTCAAGTTTGACCCTGACCTAGGTCAAGGTTGAGGTCAACCTTGACCCAGGGGGTCAGAACCCATGGAAAATGTGCCAGGTGGGATAGAAGGTGCCTAGAGAGGCCCAATCAGGGTCCTAAACAGGCACAAAAGTAGGAGATGATGTAGAAATGAGGGGATAGTATGATGGTGGTAAAAAAATCCATTAAGGAGGGATAAACATTCTTATCATGGAAGTGCTTCCATTTTAAGATGATACATTAAGCCCGCACTTTAGTGGAAGTATGGAAATCGAACATGCTTTCAGTAAAGTTAGAAGAAAGACTCTGGTGGATCACAATGAGGTAGAACATCACTAAGTCAAGGACACAAGCCCCTATACCAAGGATTCTAACTCAAAATATATGCATAAAGATATGGAAGTAAAGAGAAATCAATCATAGGAAATATACATGATTACATAAGAAGGACAAGAGCAACACTATAGATAACATAGCTTCATGATCTAATCCTACTAGCATGAAAGTGAAAGAGAGAGAAGGGAAAGTGATTAACTCACCTAGTAAGATGCCCACCTTACTATGAATCACAAAGGAGGGAGAGACCAACAGGTTCACCCATAAACTATGCTTGTATCACTATGGATATAAAATGCGTGTCTTTTCAGGATTTAGAAACTTATGTGCATTACCTTCCAAGGATTTATCATATTGAAAATTTAAAAAGGGTGCATATCTCTTCAGGATTTAGCAACTTATGTGTGTTACGTTATGAGGATTTAGCAAAAATAAAAGTAAAAATGTGTGTCCCCTCAGGATTTAGCAACTTATGTGTGTTACCTTTTGAGGATTTAACATGCTGCAAAATGTAAATTAATGTAAACTATAGTACAAGGGAGACCCTATATATGCCCCCCTCCTTATCATTACTACCCACTAGGAAGGATAAGGAAGAGAAAAGAGGATACCTACTTCACAAGGTAAGGAGATATCCAGCTTTACAACAATGCATACCATATTCTTAGTGAAAATCCTTGACCTTTACATCCAAGAACATAGCTAATCATGAAATGGATATGTCACTTATGGAAAAAGGATCCTCAAAAAGGAAGAGATCTTATCATCAAGACCCTCACTATAGAGGAGTGCTTAGGATAAAATGTCATCTTCTAAAGAAAAGAGGGACCAAAGATTCAATCATCAAGCCCCCCTATAATCAAGAGGAAGAGGAATCTTAGGAATGAAGGAGTCAAAATCTAACCCAAAGCAAGAGCAAGAGTTTATAAAGAACATAATTTGAAAAATAAATAAGAGGTGATGAACTAGGACAATCACCTCTTATATAAGAGGGTATCCATAGTAAAAAACATACATCTTTATAAGGAAATAATGTTATATGATAAACAAATGCCACTATGCTAAGGAAAGTAAATCCTTAGATAGAGGAAGGAGGAAAATACCTTGCTCCCCAGGTGTGTAGGCAAGGGATATATTATATCAAGAGATTTTATAGAAAAGAGATATCTTTACAAAACAAATGTCCTAGAAAAGATATCATGAGTGATTTATAAAGATTTATAAGGATAGAATATAGAAAGAATAACCAATTAAACTAAAAAACAAAACACATGCTAAGAGAAAAATGGATCCTAGAAGATTGGAATAAAATACCTCTTGCACCCCAGTGAAGAGACAAGAGGAAAAATGCAATCTAACTTGTAGAAGAATGAGGGGAATACCCTATATCAAAATTATGAAGAAATTGTAATACTGCACGAGAATGATATATAATTCCCAAGGCATCTCTTTCTCTAACATATAGCTTGAAATGAACACAATAAACAAGTAAATGTTTATTACTATAATGAAAAGGAAATTTATATTTAGAGAGAGAATTTCTTAGAATAGGTTTGAATATTTCTTTCTTGGAATTCATTAATTGGACATACACTTTCTTAGACACATCTTGAGGAGTATCAGGGTGATCTAAAGAAGGTGTTGGGAGAAGAACATGAAGAGGAGGACGGTGGTTAAGATCCACTACCTTGATGGGAGGAGGTGGGAAACCTATACCGTGCATATCTTTTTTAGGAGATGAATGAATAAGGTTTTTAATGCCTTGTTCATTGCTACAAAGCCCTAAACCTTTATAGCCTTGTTTATCCACTATAGTATATCCGGTAGTGTACCTATCTTGCAAAGCTTAAATAGGAGATTGATTATGGTGCTCATGAGAAAATGTTGTGTATGGTGGAATGATAGGATTAGAAGAGGTTTCCTTGTTTTTTAATTTATCATCATCATGGATTGGATAGGGAGGTGAAGGTAAATGAAAGAATTCTCGAACATCATTATCATGGATCCTAGCTTGAGCCCCATCATAAGTATGGGAAGAACTAGGGATTGAAGGTGGAGAAATAGAAATATGAATATTTGGAATTGCATTATAATTGATAGGATTAGGGTTAGGAAGATTAGGAGATAGATTAGGCATGATAGGATTAGGAAGATTAGGAAATGAGGTATCATCAACCCAATTCTTCACATAATCCAAAAGAGTAACAAGTCCACTACACAAATCTTTAATGAAAGTTTTGAAAGTAGGAATACTAGTATTAGTTAATCTCAAAATAGCATAATAAAGTGAAATATGAAGATTAAAAAACATGATGAAATGGATGATACTCTCATAGACATCATAGGTACTATAAAGAGATGCTAAAAGAAGGATAATAATAAAAATAGCCATACACCAAAGATCTTTATAGTGAATGAGATGCAAGAAGTGTTTATGTATTTTTATGAATATATATATATAATTTTTTGTATTTTAAAATGCAAGAGAATAAAAGAAAATTTAATATGTATGCAAGAGCTATTGTGAGAGGCAAAGAATCTAACACCAACAAGAAAGAGTTGTCTATCGCGGGTTCACCAAAATGTAAAGGAAGAAAATTGATTATGGTGTGTTGTTGTATTTCCTTAACCTTTACATTTAATTACTTATTTTATGTATGTATGTGTGTTGGATTATTATGATTGAGAATATAGGGGGAAGGAAGATAAGGTGTTCCTCTTTTATCCCCAAATGCACAAATGGAAGATCCAAGTTGATTAACCCAAAAGAAGGATCAATGCACAAATGAATCAACCATTTGGAAATGAGAGTAAGGAAGAAGATATTAAATTCTATTTTATGATTAAGGAGATATGATATATAATACTAATTGAAAAGAATGAGAGGAAGTACCAACCTTAAAGAATTGTAGATATGAAGAATGCTATTTTCTAAGGTCTATACTTTGTTTCTGGAAAATCTAAAGTATGATCTAGAACTGGAACATAGAGATGAAAAAAACCCATAAATCATTTTTTAATCTAACACCAGCTTGAGAAAAAGGTCAAAATTGACCCACAAATGTCACCCCTGACCCAATAATCTTGACCTTGACCTGCACAAGTCCGACAGAAACTCTGTTTGCGGATCCTGATAGTTTGTTGAAAAGGGTATCTAGACCTGAGGTCAAATCCACAGTCCCACACCTGTACCTACAAGAAAAAGAGATTTGTTTGTTGGGGGAGGGGTTTGCCTTAGTCAAACCCTAATTTAAGAATTAACCTTGAAATAAATAAAGTATAGAATGCTAGCAAGTAGTAGAATTGAATCTAACAATGAAGCTATGATATTCAATAGATATGCAATTGTAATTCAAATGTAAGAAAGTATGTAAATATGAAAGCTTGGACTCAATAGAAACCATAAACCTCCATGATTATATGCTTGGAATCCACCTTGAAGAGAATGAATGAGTGTTAAGGATGCACAAAGGATCTTGAAGAAAGTTTACACCACCATGATGGCTAGATCTAGGGTTTGAATGATGAATCTTGCATGTTTGAACCTAATCCCTTCAAAAGGCTTGAAAGATTTGAATCCTTGATCTTCAGTGGAGTACTTTAATTCTTGAGAGGAAGAATTGAACACCTTGAAATCTTGGAAACATGTAGAAAAATGGATGCTTGAACCTTTTGCTTCTTGACAAAATCTTGGTTGGAGCTTTTTGTACTTGGAAGACTTAGGGAAAATAAGAGAGAAAGGATTTCTTTTATATGAAACTATGGCACACTATTCTAGAGAGGCTGACATAGGATAATTAAATTCCAATTAGACCCATGCCCCTAGAGGAGGACCTATATTAAATACAATTTAGGATTTTCTGCTTTGAAACCCAAAACAACCGACTTAGAAATGGGAAAAATGAATTTTTTGATGACCTCAGGTAGCCTACAAGTTTATAGATTTGAAAGGGGGGACCCAGGTCAAGGTCAAGGCTAACCTTGACTAAGGTCAAGGTCGAGGTCAACCTTTACCCAGGGTGTCATAACCCCTAGAAAATGTGCCAGGTGGGATAAAAGGTGCCCAGAGAGGCCCAATCAAAGTCCTAAATAGGCACAGAAGAAGGAGATGATGCATAAATGAGGGGAGAGTATGATGGTGGCAAAAAACATCCCTTAAGGAGGGTTAAACATTCTTATCATTGAAGTGCTTCTATTTTAAGATGATACATATACATAGAGGTTGTCACTTAGTATCGGCCATCTAATGCTTCCATCCTTGAATCAGCCTCTCTCTTAGACTATCAATAGGCATCGGGCATATCCAATGCTAATTTCATGAATCAACCTTTTTGGCACTCCTTCAGATGTACCTCAATATATAGAAGACTATTAAGTCCTAATCGGTTAAGAGACTTGATGCTTTAATGGTTAAACTGAAACACTATGACCTGTTCATATTGCAACTTTGAATTGTAGATTTTTAGATCTATTTAAGTACATTACTATTGAAGTTGAGAAATCCAACTGCACAAAATGCCAAGAATACCTACATGCAAGAAACTTGTTATAGGAGAGAAGTAGAAAAAGGAAAAAGAAGAACTCAAAAGTTGCTCAAAATGTGAGAGCAAAATTATAATCTGAATTAATGAAAAAAGAATTACAAGGTTCAACCTATAAAGGTGAACAAAACCCTAAAGCCTAAAAAAGATAGGTTGCACATTAATAATTAATAAAAGAATTAATTATTAATGCACCTAAGAGAAAGCTTAAGCACTAAAGAGTAATAACTTAATTAATTAAATCAACATGATTTAATTAATAAGAAAACTAATGATTACTCTAACACTCCCTTAAGCTAAGCGTAGGGGGTTAGCTAACCTAGCACAACTATGAAAGTAGGAAAAAAGGGTCCTGACAATAAGGCCTAATCAGGTACCCAATACAAAGAAATCTCTATAAACCAGAGACAAAGAAGAAAACCCAGTGGGAAAAACCCCTCTCCAAAAAGAGATAGAAAAATGCAGAAAAGAAATGGCTTAAGAGACTCTCTCAAGACCATAAGCACAACCAGCCCCCCCCATGAGAGATGAATGAGACACCAAAGTCTCCCCCAGAATGAAGAAACTCCTATCACAATGGTAGATTCCTAATGTAGAATCCAAAAGGAGATCCTGAAGCGGCAAATGATATTCCTCCCCTTGGGAAGAAATAGATCCAAATGATGATGTTGAAGAAACCCTGTGAAGAGTGATGAACCAATCTAACTTAAAATGGTTGCCATGATTGGATGCTGAATAATCTCTCTGTCTAAACTGAAACAAATGATGCCAAATCCAAACTGATGTGGAGAATCCTAAAATGCAACCACTAAATGCATGGATAATGGTGGGTGAACAGTGATAACCTAACTGTCAATGTAGAGGAGATGAATGTCCTCAAAATAATCCTCCAAATTTGCAGTATAAGACTCAACAAACAAGGAAGATATGTCTACAACATAAGATTCCAAAGTATCTATGTCTGGAAGATGTATGATTCCCTGCTGCATAGAATCAGGAGCAATAGGAGATGTTGATGAAGTCTCAGTCTGAAGAGTGGGAACTCTGAGACAAGCCTCTGATCCATCAGAACATGTAAGGGTGTCTAAATAATCAAGCTCCTCTAAAGTATCATGATCAAAAGGTGTATTCTCTCTCCAAGAAATGGGTATGAGACAATCTAAAGTAGGATCTTCTGGTAATAGAGAGAGATTAGGGTCTCCATAGATATCTCGAAGATGTGTCCAAAGTGGGCGAGGACAATCAATGTCTGATATAGCCAACACAGTGTCATGTTCAACACTAGACACTATAAGTCCTACTATGTGATTTCTAATAATATCCCATGCTAACTTTACCTTTTAAGTGGTTGGTTTAGGTATGAGATCATACAAATAAGGCAAAATATTAAGCCACCTACAATGTGTAAGTATACCCTTTTCCCATGACTCATAATTACCCTGTTCAAGAATAATAACTGAAGGGTGAGTAGAAAAACCCATGATAACTCTTCAAAATGAAGCAAATTGAGAAATCTGACCTTACTACATTTAGATCAAATTAATATTATCCATCCCATGCAAATAGAACCCATGTAGGTGCTAGAACGTCCAAGTAATTGAGCAAAGTGTAAAAACACACAAAGCTGAATGAAATTTACTTGGTAAATTTTTTTGATGAAATAGATAGTAAATATAGAAAGATCACTACAACACCTTTCCAACACCTATTTGTTTGCACAAAATGGAGCTTAGACACAAAAGATATGCCCCCGAGAGTGAAAAACACAAGTTTTGACATTGACTGGAAAAATTGATATCAAAAATACAAAACCAAAAAATCAAACCTACATAATTGGATAGAGCTCAGAAAGAGCTATCCGATGATATAAGGAAGTCAAAACTCTGATGCCGTATGCTCAAGATATGAGAAAAATACCAAAACTACTCCAAAAGGGTTTGAGAGTTAACCCTAGCGGTTAGGCTAACCTCTAGAGGTTAACCACTAGCAGTTTAACTGACGGTGATGCCCATTTGAACTCCTGCATTAATTTTTAACACTTCATGCATTATTTTTTAATGCAAAAATCAATAAAAATTGATTTTTTTAAAATTTTTTCACCTCAAAATTTGAGTCGTACAGCCTCGGAGAGAGAAAATTTTTCTCAGAGGCTACTGTGGCCAAAAATGACAAAATTTATATGAAAATTAACTCTCCCATGCCTTCTGAGCACAATGGTGGTGTCCATTTTTTCTCTAAGTGCTCCAAAAAAAGCATCCCTTCCAAAATGAAGAAGAAAC
Organism: Thuja plicata; assembly: GCA_018584345.1. Classification (NCBI taxonomy): domain Eukaryota; kingdom Viridiplantae; phylum Streptophyta; class Pinopsida; order Cupressales; family Cupressaceae; genus Thuja; species Thuja plicata. The sequence goes on along the minus strand of MU227940.1, from coordinate 1,419,313 downwards.
CCCAGAAAAGCTATGGTTTTTGCCCTCGAATCATGGCTTCACAAACCCTAGACCAGGCAGCAGCAGTGTGGCTCTGATACCATGTAGAAGTTGAGAAATCCAACTGCACAGAATTCCAAGAATACTTGCATGCACGAAACCTATTACAGGAGAGAAGTAGAAAGAGGAAAAAGAAGAACTTAGAAGTTGCTCAAAATGTGAGAGCAAAATTCTAATCTAAATTAATGAAAAAAGAATTAAAAGGTTCAACCTATAAAGTTTAACAAAACCCTAAAGCCTAAAAAATATAGGTTTCACATTAATAATTAATAAAAGAATTAATTATTAATGCACCTAAGAGAAAACTGAAGCACTAAAGAGTAATAACTTAATTAATTAAATCAACATAATTTAATTAATAAGAAAACTAATGATTACTCTAACATAAGTACATTACCTCTCTAACCAATGTATCAATTCAATCCTTGTGCTCCATACTTTATGCTCTATGATGTTGTGCTCACTGTTCATCGGTGTCTGCAGAATTCCTTAGCTCTTCCTTCAACTTGTTTGATTAGGACTGTATGAAGTTGTTCTTCATCAATTTCTCTTTAGCATCCTCTTTCTATTCACTCCCCTTAATCCCATTTATAAATTAATTAAGCTTGTCTCTTATATAGACCTGATATTCATTGTTTCTTGATTCTTGATTCTTGGCATGAAAAATAATCCAGCCAATTTGATTTAAAGCATAACTCCTAATTTGCCTCATATATATCTTCTTGTCAACTATAAAAATCATCTTTAAATCACTCACTTATACTTGGTCAAATAAAACAAAGTAGAAAACCATTTAAGTCTATATTTAGCTCTACCAGCTAGATATTTTGTCATTTTCTAAACTCTCTGTTCTGTCGGTCACCACTGCAGTTAGTCATCAGTGACAACTAATTGTTCTGTCAGTGAGACTCCAGTTAGCTTCGTAATCTCTGTCCATCAGGAAACACTGTATTTTCTTCCATCAGGTTACTCTATGCTTTGCTCATCGAGCAACATTATGACTTTGCTCGTCGGTAGTGTTGTGCATTTCCTCATCAGGTATCACTGTGACTTTGTTCTTTTTCTTTGTTTGTCGGGTGCACTCCGTCGGTGTTTGTCATTTAGTGAATACTTGACTTGTATGCATTACTGATAGCATAGCCTTGGTTCCTTTGGTTCTATGAAGTCTTTAGCATTATTTACATGACCATACAAATTATATTAAGTTTACATCAATGACAATACAATACATTAACTAATTTAATGCCTTGCATGATCTTCAAATTAACATTGTCAAACATTCAATTAGTTATATGTCATCAATCTCTCCCTTTGGCATTGATGGCAACATACTATATTATCACACTATACTATTTCTAATACAATATGAAATACAATAGTTTGAGATTCATCAAACTTCCAATCTTTTGTTCTGATAACTGATAAATGTTTGACCATCGATAAGCTCTATTTTAGCTTAGATTTGATTCTTCTAGCTCTTCCTTCTGATATGTTGTATTCTCTCCTTGTGTCAATTTATCTCCTTTGACTGTTCTTCTCTTTTGATGTCTTTTCTCTTGTCAGCAACTCTCCCTTTGTATAATCTTCCATACAATTTCTCTCCCCAAGGATATAATCTCTGCCTGTTGGAGTAATGTGATAATGGATAATCTCTCTCTCCTTTTATAGAAGGATGTGATAATAATATAGATAATTTCTCTCCCTTTGACAACAATTCCAAACAAATATCTAACATTAATGTCAAACAATCATTTTCTTTCCATCCATAATATATTCCTTGAATTTCCTTTATCCATTAGCAATAGAACAATATGCTCTGGTGCTCGGTTATGATATATACTTGTCTGTATATAGATGTAGCTTTAAATTTCATCTCTTTTCTTGCATCAACATGTATGATAATCTGAGAATATGTAGACTGATGTAGCCTTCTAGTCATCTTACTGATTGGTAGACATGGGTTTGACCCCTAGTCTTTTTCTCAAGTACTCAAATGTATCCTTGGGCAGTGGCTTGGTGAAGATATTAGCTAATTGTTCTTTGGATTGCACATACTCAAGTATCACCTCCTTTGCCTGAACCTATTCTCTCAAATAACAATACTTGATGGCGATATATGATATGATTGGATTTTTGGAAATGTAAATTGCACTTGTATTATCACAATAGATAATTACTGGTTCTAAAATTTGCATATGCATACCTTCCAGTAGTTGTTTGATCCATGCAATATTTGAGAAGTTTGTAGCAGTAGAAACATACTCTACTTCTATAGTAGATTTTGAGATGCATCCTTGTTTCTTACTAATCCATGTGACAAGTCTGTCACCCATGAAGAATGCTCCTCCAGTTGTGCTCTTCCAGTCATCAATATTTCTAGCCCAATCAACATCGGTAAAGACCTTAAGTTCAAATTTCCCTTATCTTCTATACCATAAGCCATATTCCTTTGTATTCTTTTGATATCTTAGGATTCTTTTCATAGCAGTCATATGTGATTCCCTAGGATTAGCATAAAATCTAGCAACTATTCCTACTGCATGTGCAATATCTGGTCTAGTATGTACAACATACATGAGTTTTCCAATCATTGATATGTACAAAGTTTGATTTACCTCTGATGACTTATCTTTCTTTGTTAGTTTTCATCTAGTTTCCATCGGTGCTCCAACTAGCTTGGATTCTTCCATCTTGAATATTTTCAGTACTTCTTTGATATACTTCGATTGTGTAATGAAAATACCTTCTCCTTGTTGCATGATCTACAAACCAAGAAAGAACTTGATCTCTCCAAACATAGACATCTCAAATTATTTTCTCATCTCATTTGCAAATGAATTGCATGTTAGGAATAAGGTGTCTCAACCTTGTATATTTCCTTACATTTGATATTTTCCAAATGTCAGCACTTTAGACAATGTGTGAGGTAATCATGACTAAAATGGTTATGACGGATTCCTATGACAACCATTAATATTTGTAAGAGCTAATTGTGGAAGATTTGATGATGGGTGAAGACATGCAAGACATGTGGAAACTAATCATGTTGAGTAATTTACACTCTTCTGCAACCATGGGTTCCTATTTTCTCAAAGAATGGTAAAACCCTAATACGGTTGCCTTTTGGAAGTTGCCCTAAAAAGGGAAGTGCATGATATAAGTGTGTTTAGTGATGCAAATTAGAAGAGAAGTTAGTGTATTGTTGGAACATTTTTATGTTTCTAGATTTGTCTTCAAGTGTCAATTATCTCCTGGAAGAACTTGCATTGCAAGTGTATTGTAAATAGTAATAGTTTTGATTAATACATTGTGCAGGTTTTGGAGTGCTGGGGTTATTTACTAAAAGTTTTTCCCCAGGGTAAATCATTGTGTCATTCTCATTTTTCTATGTATGCATGTTATTGTATTATCATTCTGTAATTGATAAGGGTTAAATCTGAATTTGCACGATCCTCTTCTTGGGAGTTTAGCGTAGGGAACTATCTTCCACACACTTTGTTTCCTTTTAGTTGGTATTAGAGCCTGGCTAGTTTTGGTTTTATTTGTTCGGGTATGATTTTTTTGAGCTAATCTCAAGTTTAGTGGGAGTATTGTTGCAGAGTATTCATAACCTTATTGTAGGAACAGATGGTAGGTTCTTCATATAGTAGAAGGGAGGTGGAAAAGTTCAATGGCACAAAATTTGAGTTGTGGAAACTCAAGATGGAAGACATGATCATAGATCGTGATGTATGGGAGGTGGTTGATAATGATACCAAACTAGTAAACATGCCTCAAGCAGATTGGGATCTCAAGGATCAAAAAGCTAAGGGTCTCATTAGAGTTTGTCTAGCAGATTCTATTCTCCTGAATGTTCTCGATGAGAAGACCGCAAACAAATTGTGGACACAGCTTGGGTCTGTGTATCAAGCCAAGTCCTTGGTGAATAGATTGTTCCTGAGAAAGAAGCTATATTCTCTAAGAATGGAGGAAGGAGGATCCATTGTAGATCACTTGAACATGTTTAATATGCTAATTGTATAGTTGACATCAACTGGTGTCAAGTTGGAGGAAGAGGATCGATGTATGACCCTGCTATGTTCCTTGACAGATTCATGGGACCATCTTGTGATAGCACTTTGGAGTACTATTGTCACTTTCCAAATGGATGATGTGATGTATTCACTACTATCTGAGGAGATGCAAAGAAAGACTTCTAATTCAACCGAGGAAGCCCTTTCTATTCATGATAGATCCAAAGACAGAGGAAATAAAAATGACAATAAGTTTGAAAAGGGTAGATCCAAATCCTATGGAAAATCTAAGACTCTTGGAAAGTCTAAGGTAACATGTTGGAACTGTGGTAAGACTGGGAACTTCTATAAGGACTACAAAGAGCCAAAGAAGAATAAGAAAAGCCTAGATTTAGATTTTGAAAAATCTCAAGAAGATGGCGATGCTTTTGTCATAGCCTTGGCCACTCATGCATATGATGATGTGTGGATGATTGAATCGGGTGCTTCTTTTCATATGACTCTCATCAAAGTTGGTTCTCAAAGTATGAGGAGTTCAATGGTGGAAAGGTGTACCTAGGTGATGATTCTCACCTAGAGATAGTTGGACAAGCAAGAGTCACTATCAGATTCCCTAATGGATGAGTAAAGGGGATCAACGGGGTAATGCACATCCTGATTTTTGCATGAAACCTATTATCTGTAAGTATGCTGAATGATACAGGTGTGCAAGTTGTTTTTTTGAAAGATGGATGCAAGATGATTAGAGGATCTATAGTGCTCATGAAAGGTACTAGGAGAGGTACCCTGTTTCAGCTGGACGGTTGCACTTCATAGTGCAATAGTTCTTCTATCTCAAGGAAGAGAGTAGTAGTAACTTCATCTCCACCATCTGAACCAATAGTGAAGAAGTCTGTGGTAATGGGTTCTGATGGTAGTGCAACAAGTGTACTTATGGGTGCTAACACTTTAGAAGGCAAACTTCCTATAGAAAAGACAATGTTGTGGCATATCTTAGAACCCTGAAAAAATAAAAGCCTCATTGAGGGGTTAAATGATTGTAGTCTTGAGTTTGACTTCTGCGAACACTATGTTTATGGTAAGCAAAATTGTGTTTAGTTTTTCTCTAGTTCTCACTAGTGTTCTAGTATTTTGGATCTTATCCATTTAGATGTGTTTGGTCTTATTAAAGTTCCTTCACTCTCCAAATCTGTATATTTTGTATCTTTTATAGATGATTATAGTAGAAGGAGATGGATTTATTTCCTTAAAAGAAAGACACAAGTTTTCAGTCGATTCAAGGAATTTAAAGCTCTCGTAGAGAATTATACTGGTAAAAGAATTAAGTGTGCAAGAACTGACAATGGTGGTGAGTTTTGTTTGGCAATTTGAATAGTTCTATAAATAATGATGGATCGAGAGGCATAAGACAACTACTTATACCCCATAGAAAAATGGAGTTGCAGAAAGAATGAATAGGGCACTGATGGAGAAGGCTAGGAGTATGCTTAGTGGAGCAGGGGTCGAACAAAGGTTTTGGGCTAAAGCTGTGGCCACTACTTGCTATCTGGTTAACATATCTACTATATCATCTCTTGTTGGTAAGACACCCTTAGAGGTGTGGTCTGGTAAGAAGCCTTCAGTTAGACATCTTCATATTTTTGGTTGTGAAGCTTATGCACATGTGCCTAAGGAGAGAAGATCTAAGTTGGAAAAAAAGGCTATAAAATGTATCTTCATCAGCTACAGTGTTGGTGTGAAAGGGTACAAGCTTTGGGATCCTATGATTGGTAAGGTGTTGTATAGCAGAAATGTTATTTTTAGAGAGCTAACACCTTCTCCTATTTTTCTACAGCTAGATGAAAAAGAAATGAAAGAAGATGTTTTTTAGTTGCTTCCTACCCTTGAGAAGACTAAATAGAGAGACCATGATGGATCTGATGATGAGGAGAGCTATAACAGCTCTAAAAATTTAGAAGAAGAGGTAGAAAAACCTCAACCTCAGCCCTTGAGGAGAACCATGAGAGAAAGAAAGCAACTAGAGAGGTTTGGAATTTCTATGTTAGATTCTAGTTGTGCTTATGCCTTGATTACAAACACTAATGAGCCTAGATTTGTGAAAGAGGCTATAGGTATGGAAGATGTAGGTTCCAGGATTAAGGCCATGGATAATGAGATGGCTTCATTGGAGAATAAAAAAACTTGGGACCTAGTACCTTTGCCTAAAGGACAAAAACCTGTTGGAAGCAAATGGGTGTTTAAGAGAAAATTCTATGCAGATGGTAGTGTTGAGAGGTACAAGGCTAGATTGGTTGCAAAGGGGTATTCATAGGTGGAGGGAATTGATTATGGTGAAATATTCTCTTGTGTTGCAAAGCTTACATCCATTAGATTTCTATTATCTCTAGTAGCATCGTATGATTTAGAGTTAGAACAGATGGATGTGAAGACAACTTTCCTTCATGGTGATTTGGAGGAAGAAATCTATATGTCACAACCTGAGCACTATATTCATAAAGGTAAAGAGTCTTTGGTTTGCAGATGAAAGAAGTCTCTATATGGTTTGAAACAATCTCCTAGGATGTGGTACATTAAATTTGATGCCTTTGTGTTGTCGATTGGTTTTCTAAGATCAAAATTAGATCATTGTGTTTATTTCAAAGTTGACAATGATTTCCTTCTTACTATTTCATTATATGTTGATGATATGCTTTTGATTGGGAAGGGTATGGGTATGATTTTTGATTTGAAGTCTCAGTTGTCAGTATAGTTTGAGATGAAAGATCTAGGGGTAGCTAGGTATATTTTGGGAATCGAAATCAGCAGAGATAGATCTAAAAAAAAACTTTGGTTGAGTCAGAGTAAGTATGTGAAGTCTATTTTGGATAGGTTTAGCATGGAAAATTGCAGACCATTATGTGTTCCTATTTCTATGGGAACAAAGTTACCTATGGATGATTTTCCAAAATCTCCTAGTGAGGTGGAGGACATGAGCAAAGTACCTTATGCGAGTGTAGTTGGCAACCTTATGTATGCTATGTTCTGTACTAGACTAGACATTGCCCAAGTAGTGGGAGTCCTAAGTTGGTTTATGGCTAAAACTGGATGGGTACATTGGGATGTAGTTAAGAGAGTGTTCAGATATCTAAAGGGTACATCAGAGTATTCCATATGCTATTCATGGTTTTGTGGATTCAGATTGGGCAGGTGACATTGACAGCAGGAGATCCACCAGTGCCTATGTGTTCACTATGTTTGGTGGTGCCATCAGTTGGATGAGTAAGTGAAAACCTATGGTCACTTTGTCCATGACAGAAGCAAAGTACATGGCAGATAATCATGATTTTGAGGAAGCCATTTGGCTTAAGAGAATGTGTTCAAATGTTGGTGTTGATGCAGGATAGATTACAATTTGTTGTGACAGTCAGAGTGCTATTTGCCTTGCGAAGAATCCAAATTTCCATGCCAGAATGAAGCATATTGATGTGTAGTTTCACTTTGTGAGAGATATGGTAGAGGATGGAAAGGTAAGTTTGGAGAAGGTAGATATATAAAAGAATGTTGCAGATGCATTAACAAAACCTGTGGGCACAACGAAGTTCAGATGGTGTTTGGAGTCTATGGGCCTCTTGGCCTATAGAAAATAAATCCTATTATTTCCTTTGGCTCTTACAAGGTGTTCGACAAGTGGGAGAATGTTAGGAATAATGTTTCTCAACCTTGTATATTTCCTTACTTTTGATATTTTCCAAATGTTGGCACTTTGGACAATGTGTAAGGTAATCATGACTGAAATGGTTATGACAAATTCCTATGATGGTCATTATTATTTGTAAGAGCTAATTGTGGAAGATTTGATGATGGGTGAAAACATGCAAGACATGTGGCAACTGATCATGTTGAGTACTTTACACTCTTCTACAACTATGGATTCCTATTTTCTTGGAGAATGGTAAAACCCTAATACGACTTCCTTTTGGAAGATGCCCTAAAAAGGGAAGCACATGAGATAAGCATTTTTAGGGTTGTGAATTAGAAGAGAAGTTAGTGTATTGTTGGAACATTTTTATGCTATCAAATTTGTCTTCAAGTGTCGATTATCTCCTGGAAGAACTTGCATTGCAAGTGTATTGTAAATAGTAATAGTTTTGATTAATACATTGTGCAAGTTTTGGAGTGCTGGGGTTTTTTACCGAAAGGTTTTCCCCAGGGTAAATCATTGTGTCATTCTCATTTTTCTATGTATGCATGTTATTGTATTATCATTATGTAATTGATAAAGGTTAAATCTAAATTTGCATGATCCTCTTCTTGCGAGTTTAGCGTAGGGAACTATTTTCCACACACTTTGTTTCCTTTTATTGAATAGCATATCATTGCCTCCAAATATGATATCATCAACAAGTATCTCTGCAATCAAAGTGTTAGCATCAGTATCTTCCTACAAGTAAAGATTACTATTTTGACTAGTTCTTACGAATCCAATACTTATAAGATAGGAATGAAGTCTTTCATACTAGGCTTGGGGTTCTTCTTTCAATCCATACAGGGATTTGTAAATTCTACATACCATGTCCCTTTTGTCTGGATCAACACACCCTTCTGGTTGTTCAATGTATACCTCTTCTTCAAGTATTCCATTCAGGAATGCAGACTTGACATCCATTTGATATACCTTGAATCCTTTATATGCAACATAAGAAAGTAATATTCTTACTCCTTCTAGCCTAGAAATGGGAGAAAAAGTCTCTCCATAGTCAATTCCTTCTTCTTGTGCATACCCCTTGCATACTAGTCTTGCTTTATTCCTTGTGACTTCTCCATTCTCATTCAGCTTATTCCTGAATATCCATTTTGTACCAATGACATTCT
>MU227940.1:1346709-1393603 GCA_018584345.1 Thuja plicata | reverse complement strand
ATTTCAACACCTAAGGATGCATAAGTAATCCTGCCTATGGCAGAAACTAAAAATGGGATTTCACTACTTATTAAGTACCCAACCCCAAGAGATATTATTGTTGTGGGTCCACAACACACACCCCATTTTAGGTCCTCTGACCATGGGGACCCCCCCTTTTTTTTGTCTTTTTTCCTTTTGCCGTGTCTGCTCCTCAGAGAAATCCAGTTAGCCACCACAAATAATTGTTGAAACCAAATCAGAGGAAGGAAGAACCCTTTCGATCTTTTTAGCCTTTCGGAGGACCTAGGTCCTTCAAAATGCCGAAATGGCCAAAAGGTTGAAGACCCGACCTTTCGGTCCTTTCAAACTTTTGGAGGACTTAGGTCCTCCAAAATGCCAAAATGACTGAAAGGCAAAAGACCCAACCTTTCAATATTTTTTGACTTTGAAAACGCCGAAAGACTGAAGGCTTGGTTCTCTTTTGACATCTTCAACCTTTCAGGGTCTAAAAGTTTTAAAACCGTTGATGTCAGCCCACGGGTTATAAATAGGAAGGTCCTTCACTCCTAAGTCACTTTGCGTTGCTTTTGTACTCCCACCCGTGATTTTGTCTGCTTCTCCTTGCCGACCGCTACCACTTCTAAGCCACCTGGTTGTCCTCCCTTTGCTCATTCATTTGAGGTAGGCTCTCCTCCCTCTTCCTCGCTTTATGTTTTTGGGTCTAGGTTTAGGGTCTTGTCGATGCACCTAGTGCCTATCCAGTCTAGGGCATTTTTTTTCTTTTCTTTGTCAGGCCTTTGTGCCTTCGTGTGTCGACAAGGACGTCCCTCCTTGTCGGCCCTAGGGCTTCCTAGTTTTGTCGAGTCTTAGGTTTAGGTTTTTTGTGTCTCATTATTCGCGGCCCTTGCCACAGGTTTTCGGCCTCCAAAAGGCTGAAAATGGATCTTCAAACTCGCTAAGTCCTATTTTGGATGTTTCAGCCTTTCAGACATCTAAAAGGTCTGAAAGAGCTGAAAGTGAGACCTTCGTTCGGGATTTTAGGGTTCCTCATCATGTTCAGATGTTCAACATTCCTTAGCAAGCACCTCTTAGTTTTAGACCCCGAAAGTCTCAATGGACTTTGTCCTTCCAACAGACCTTTTCACACTTTTAGACTTTTTGGCCTCCAAACCAGTTTTCAGTGACCAAAGCCCCAAAAGTGTGAAAACTTACACTTAGCTATTTATTCAGCTCTATTTGCTTACTTTGATAGTTTAAATTGTTTTTTTTTATTCAATAAGCTACTGATATTTGTCTTTTCTTGCAGGAATGACTAAACCAAAGACAACCTCCCCAATGAAGTATCAATACAAGGGGAACCCCCCTAGCTCAAAGGTGGGAAACAAGCACAGTGAGATAACAGACACCAACATCAGGAATGTGGATTGGAATGAATTCTTGACTCAGTGCTCCCAACTAGCAAACAGATCCAAGGATTTCACTTCATTAGTCCTATCCGGGCTAGTGAATGCAGCCACACACCCAGTGGCCATTTCATCTTTGGAATTGATCGTCACCCTAGCTCATCACTATGATTCAAACAAGAGGGTGGTAGTAAAATCAGAGGATTAGGTTGTATTGGACATTAGGCCAGATGTCATTGAGGACATCTTTCACCTCCATAAAGGCATAGACAAGTTCTATGACTTCTACATTGAAAAGGGGACCATAGTGGTTTGGCAATAGGGAGCAAGCTATACATGAGATGATGAATAAAGAATACCTTAATCAACCAATTCCCAAGAACAAATTGGACAAGATAGACCTCCAAAGAGGCTATATGAAGGATGACATCCAGACAACTATAACAATGATAAGCCGGGTGTATGGGTTGCCACAATCCACTCAACCAGAGCATTGGTTGATCCTACTGGTAGAGAGGATCAGGGAATGGAAGGAAAGATTTGACTGGGCCACTATTATTAGTGACAACTTGGATGAGAAATTGATAGCAGTGAGACATAACCCCAAGTTTTACATGAGTACTTACATGGTGTATCTACTAGTTGCATGGGCAGATTATCTGGGCCTCACCAAGAGGGGAAGTCTGAATGATCCAAATGCATGGCCCCATCTTGTATACGTGCAGTTGGTAAAAGGAGAAAACATGCCAGAGGATTCCCCTAATTACAGGATAGTCAATGATGCATTCATATTCGTAGTCATCCGATCTATTGAGGGTGACTTTGCTAAAAGGATGTCAAAAGAGGCTGTTGCTAAGGTAAGGGCCATTGGGGCCTATTTTATCCAATTTAGGACATTCAGGTATATCAAGATAGCCGGGTCAACCTTGCAACCTAAGAAGCTACCCAGGTACCCATCCAATTAGATAATTATACTGGAGATGGCCAGGTAGCTCGCGAACGCATACAAGAACATAAAGCATAAGAAGAAGCACTATTGGGACTTTCCCATCTCTTTGGGACCATATACACTACAAGATATGAAGGTTTGAAAATCCCTTGCTTTTGAATGGGATGACTATCCCTTACAACTTTACAAGACAGTGCGAGCCCGCTTTGATCCTATAGGTACTTACAACTACATTATTGGCAAATTCTACATACATGAACCACATTTGGAGGATCAATGGATCAACTGCATAGATGATCATGAGGTTAGAATCTAGGATTATTGTAGAATGAACCACACTCTGGAAAGAGAGGTGTTAAAAGTTCCTATTTCCCCAAAGGTTTGGGAATGTGATTTAGAAGAGGTCTTAGAAGACATTTACACAAAATATAAGGTGTATGACTAGCCAATCATGAATGCCGAGGTGGACAAGGATGAAAATGATGACATAGACTTCTTGGTGAGGCACGTGATAAAGACCACCATAACTTGGATCAAGAAGGCACACAGAATGAGTCTGATCTCGGTAAAGACATTAATGGAGCCCTCCAAGAAAGTAGAAAAAAAATAAGGAGAGAAGTCAACAACTCCCAAGTATAAGAAGTCTCCCCCTCAAAAGCCTAGAACCGTATATGGTCATGAATGACCAGTTGAATATGGATCCAATCCTAGGACCAAGAAAACTAGAATGATAGGCCAGATTGACCCACCAGTAGGGTCATCACAACCCTAATTAGGAGAAGGCCCATCTACCTCTGGCCAATCTTCCCCCACCGAGGAGAAGAAAACATATAAAAGGAAGAAGAGTTCTGAATCTCTATGGTTAGAAAATATACAAGAAGAGCCTGAGGAAGAAGACGTAAGTGAGCCCCTAGTCTAGAAGATGAGGTTGCAAAAGAGGAGAGAAAAGGAGACTACCAAGAAACATAAAGAGGATCCCAAAGAACAGGATAATCCTTTGGATGCCTTAGGGTCAGATGAGTTTATGCTTTCTAATTTTGAAGGACTTGAAGGCTTTTTAGATCATGGCCAAGATACATACACTGGGGGAACACCACTCATACAACCTCAGGTAGCCCTTACTCCACCACCAGTCTAGTTCACCAATCCTTCTTTGAATGCTCCTTCTCTACCAGTAAACTCTGGTTCTTCTCCAGGACCTAAAACCCAAGACAGTTGGATAACTCAAAGTTTAGCAACATACAATGTAGCTGGAGGGAGTTATTTTTTCATTCCACCACCTCATATACCTACTCCACCGCCTTCCCTACCAACTCCAACACCTACTCCTACACCAAATCCACCTCCGTCTAGTACCACCATCCCCTCATCTCCCACTCCAATCATACCAACACTTGTTCCCTCAACATCAACCCCTTCAACATGTGTCACTCCAGTTTCTAAAGGAGCCAAGAAAACTAAAGACACATCACCTTTCCAGACTATGTTGGAGGCCATAATCAGTCTAAAGTTAAAGGTATCAACTGATAGTTTCAAGGAAGAGGCACTAGACAAAGAAGGGGGAAACATGGTAACTGAACGAGGAGAGGTAGAAGAGGAGAAGGAAGAAGGGGAAGTGGATGTGGATGCCAAAGGGGAAGGAATTAAGGAAGCAGGGAACAAACAAGAAAGAGGGAAAGAAAAGGAATTAGAGAAAGAAGCAGAGCTAGAAGTACAAAGCCTCACTTCAATCCTCCAGGTTGCACCATATGAACCTGTAACTACACCCAAAAAACCTAATTGGTTTACCAAGGAGATACAACCCAGGAAGAGAACTTACACCAATGAATTGGATGGAGAGGATGCAAGTATGACAGCTATGAAGCAAGCCTTCCACAAGGAAAAAATTAGTGTACCTACAAAGACCATGTCATATGTTACTCAAGACACTGGGTGTCACTGGAAAGCCTAGATAGCTATCCCTCCCCCAAGCACTTCTTAGATAATAGGCTCATCAGAGGGATATACATTCAGGGAGGTAGATTTGGGCGAACCCATCAGAGAAGGTAGCAAGACATTAGAAGCTCTAGGGCTCAAGCATGCTCTAGGGTTCATGAATAAAGATGAAGAAACCATCAAAGATTTGATGGACCAAAATGAAGCATTAAAAGGGTTCATTCAGAAGGTGGCGGGTCCTATTGACCCAAATTATTCAGAGGCTTCATTACAAGCCATGCTTGATAAAAGGGCTACACCAGATTTACCAGTGGGTTTGACTCCCTCTTTCATTTAGGCAAGCACCGATTGGCTAAATGACTTCAAACAATTTAGAGAGAAGGCAATTCCATTAGTATTTAGGTTGTACTAGACCATATTGGTTGAAGTGAATTCACTCATTAACTTGGTGGAAGATGATGGGGGAATAGACCCAGAGTCGATTAAGTGGCAAGAAGCCCTCCAGGATTTGGAGATAATTCAAAAGAAACACTTCCAAATTTTGGTGAAAGTCTATGTGGGCGAAGAATTGGAAAAATTCTAGCCATGGATTGAACAAATGGCCAAAATAATTAAGGCCTACAAGAAACACTAGGCCCTTATAGATGAAAAGTGAGAGGAGGTAATAAAATGGATTGAAGATATAGATACCTTCTTCACAGGGGTCGGCCTCAACTTCTATCAGTATGAGAACAAACAGGCTCTACGTCCTTCCAAAGAGGTGGTCCAGCAGTTCAAAGACATTCTGGCCAGGGTTAATACCAAGGAGGCCCTGCAACAACTATTTTACATGAAAGAAGAAATACAAAGAATGTTACAACACAAATAAGAGATCATGTTCTTCACTTCTAAATTGACTATCTTCAGAAAGAAGCAAGAACAAAGGGTCATTAAGATAAAAAGGAAACAGATCAATTTTGAAGAAGTTCAGGAAATAGTGTAGAGGCTCCAGGCAGCTCATCCAAAGGTCTTTTTGGGATAAAGCTCCAATGTCCAATTCCCAGGTAGGTGGGGTAGGATTTTCACACTTGGCCAAATTTCTACCAAGGAAGAGTTTTCAGCATTTTGGCCTCTAAAATTTTGGCCTTTCGGCCTCCCATAGCAAGGAGTTTTTCAGCCTTTCAGCCTTCAAAGATTTCGGCCTTTCAGCCTTCAAAGATTTTGGCCTTTCAGCCTGCTCAAGGTTTTTTGGCCTTTCGGCCTGCGACAAGTCTGAAGTGTTGGGACCTCCAAATTTTAAGATTTTGAGAAGCACTTGGGAAATTTTGAAGGCATTAAAGTTTCGGGGTAGAGGTCGAGGTCTGAAAAACTGGGGGTTTCCAGCGAGGTCACTTTTTCAAACACTAGTTAGACTCCATATCATATCAATGGGAAACTTGAGTTTGTTTTGGAAGGACTTAAGGTTTCCTATCAATTCCCACTACCATAAATATTTCTAGGTGATGAATCCAAGAAGCATCCACCAAAATCAAGAAGAAGACTCCCAGTTCACAAAAGGAATTCTCCTCCATTCTCTCTCTTCTTTGGTGGATTTTGCCCTCTTTGCATGAGAAAATGGATTGTAAATGGGTTTAAGAATCCATGCAAGTTATATAGTATCAGTTAGCTGTAGTTTCCCTTCTGCAAAGTTCTAGTTTTAGCTTTTACTATTTAGTTTAAACTCTTTGATGCCCTAACTCTGAAAATCAGAGTTGTAGATCAAAACTCTATATATTGTAATAAAAAAGAAATGTAAAAGGCTGACTTCTTAATACAATAAAGATCTACATTGGGTGCTTCATTTGTGGTGTGTGAATTACTGCTATCTATGCAAATTTATTGAATGTATGCTTGCATTATTCTTTATTTTCAGTGAGCCCTTTGTGTTATTGTGTTTTGAATTCATGCTACTTTTAGTTGTAGTTTTCTATCAAGTATATTTACCTTGCTGTGATGAATGTGTGGAGGAGATCATCTTTGGGCTTAATGATAAATCCATCTCGTGGGTATGCACATCTTGGTGTCTTCACAATTTGATAGGTTTTGAATATCTTGCATGAGTGAATACATCTTCTCTCCAAACACTTGCATTTGTGGAGTAGTGAATTGTGACCTGGTCTGATTTATGCTTCGTGGGCTGTTCCAAAATCTCCCCGACATTCAATTTGTAAGGAAGGGTTTATAGCAGTTTATGTCCTTAGGATTTACTTTTCTTTATAATTCGCTTCATTTCTTGTTACCTTCATCTCTTTAATTCTATTTTGAAATTCTAAAAATTGTTGTCTCAAAAAAATAATAAAACAAAAAATTGCATTTAATTTACCATACCTATACTTGTTAAAATAGAAAATACCAAAAGAGAGAACTAACAATATTTTGCAGTTTGCTGTCTTGAACGTACCAACAAAGGCCTCCTTGTGAACAATCACATTTATCTTCAATTGAGTAACCAAGAAGGTTGTGACCCAATCCCGGAGAACCTTGGAAATAACTCTGTTATTCTTTCAAGAGAGGAAATCAAATCTCGAGATCCTAGCAAGTTGGCTTGTGTCAAAACAATGCTCAACAATTATCATTGTGGAATGTGTAAACCCTAATTATTTTAAGGATTATATGACCACTAGATCACTAATCCAACTTCATATTCTTTACTAATGGGGTTAGTGACTAGTATGAACTAATGAAAATATTATTAGGGTTTACCCACTAAAAGTAATTTGTATGTCCTCATATTAGTGGGTGCAATTAGTGACAATTTATCCCCCATATAATTTGATATTATGGAATTAATAAAGTTATTATATATATATATATATATATATATATATATATATATGTATTTAGGGAATTATATAATATACCAATTTGTTAGTACATAGTATAACAAATAAAAATTGAATACATAATGGTAGTACGTAGTATGGCTAAATTGGAAAATCTAGTTCCTAACTATTTTGTAGACCATTGACATATATTTAGTTAACCATCTATTTTAAATATTAATGTATGGAAAATGAGGATAACGAAGGCTCTACAATGAGGGTAGGATTTGTAAAAATTCTTGCTCTTCCCGCATGCAACTTGATGGTGTTCCTTAATGGCATCTACTTCCTCTGAGTCCGTAGAAGGCAGTAATCAAGACATTAATGAAGACCTTGCTAAAAATGGAGGCAAGAATTTTCTTCGTAGTGTGATTGTGGATCTTAAAGCGGTTTCTTTGGTTGGGAAAATAGTCATGTTTGAGCTAGAGGGAACCCATGTTCAAGCATAGAATGGAGACAAGCAAGGAGCCCAGTCCAAAACAAAATCCTTCAACAAGCAGTTCAAAATGCAAGGAGTATGTAAGAAGGAGCCCAATTCCTCTCAAGAATTTCCCATGATGAGGCCATTAGTGAAGGAGATGGAGGTAAGGTTCCTTCTTCTCCCATTCTTGTTATTAAGACAAATATGCAAAATAAATGTTGTAATAGAACAGGATAAGGTTAGGATTAGGAATTGTGCAATTTTATTTGTTATTGTTGATTTTTCTAAGATTCCCTCAAGAAATTTTCTTAATGAGTGGTTTCAAAAAGTTTGGGGAAAAAAAATGGGGTTTCTTTTTTCCTACTATAGAATGCTTCAAAAAGGGTTCTTTCTTATGTTTTTTGCGAGCCCAAGTCCCAACAAGCTATTATCGATAGAAAAATTTGGAGAGTTGGTCCATACAAATTTTAGGTCATTCCATGGTCGCTCAAAGCCACTCATAATGAATTTTGGCATTATCAAGCCCTGGATGGCTGATAATTGCTAACCTTCCACCATTTCTATTGAATCTTCTTCCTCACTCTCTTGAGCCAGTAGATAAGGTTTTAAAGGTTGATCAATCCAATGTTTTAATCTCCAATACTAACGTTAGAGTCCTCATTTCCCTCAAACTTAGTATTGTTGTCCCAAAATTTGTGCACTTTGACCTCGGTGGCTCTCCAATATTTTTCCCTATTATTTTTTTAGGCGGTATTAATGGGATAATTATGTAGGAAGGAGGTCCACAAAAAATAGGATTTCCCTATTATGAAGAAATGTACTCTCCCCCCTTTAAGCCTTCCCCCGCTCCTAGTGTTAACCTATGATGAAAACCAATGGAATACTCCCTAAATCCACTCCACAAAAACCCCCACAAGGACAAGTCTCCTCATCCCTTACTTGGATGCAAGAATATTCAACCATTAGTACCACTCTAGATAAGCTTAAAGGGAAATTTTATAAATAACCTATTCCCCCTTGCCTGAACTCTAAAATCCCCAAAGAACTGCTAGAACTTCCCAATGCTAGTGACCTTGATTTTGGATTAGGTAACAAAAATCCCAAACCAAATCATAGAAAATAGAATGCTCAATAGATTGCACTAGAAAATATTAAAGAAAGAGAAAATAAATCCAAGGCAATGCCTAGGCCCAAATTAAAGATTTATTCTATCATCCCTCCAGGTCAAGGTGTTACCTCTTCCCAGCCTACAACCCTTGATGATTCATTAGAAAAGGTTTGGTATCCCTAAATATTTCTCTCTACCTTTAGCCCCCCTAACAGATTTAGTAGCTCTTGATCAGGATAGTGGAATAGGGGAAGGCAGGTCAAATCCTCATATGGACCTAAATGGAAAACTCAATGAGTTCTTAGTTGTTGTTATCCCTACACCCCCCTCTTCCACCCCCACCTGATCAATGAAAGTATGAGACCAGAGTGAGGAGGAATTCAAAGAAATATATCCTCCCTAAAGATATGATTGTGTTGGAGGCTAATCAGAGAAAGGATCTTGAAATGGAGGAGGGAGAAATTGATAAAGTTCAGGATGAATCCGTCAAAGAAGATGTGGAAATTTTTGTCTTCACCTCTGACTTTGACAAGAAACGCAAAAATGATAGTAAGCCTCTTAAGAAGGACCCTTTAGACTGTGTTTTTGGGGTCAATATTAGTAGGAAGATAGGTAGGCCTCCTATACTCAATGGTAACCCTAAACCCTCCAAGGCCCCAAGGAATAAAATTCCTCAGTATTTCAAAAGTTTTCAGATGCCCATGGAGACTAACATATAGGGGTTACTCATGATGTTAAACTATGTATCTTGGAATGTTAGAGGATTGGAATCCTCTGATAGGAAATATGTGGTTAAGAGGTTTCTATATTTGCATAAGAAGTTGGATATAATTATTCTTAAAGAGGTGAACGCAGTTGGCTTTGCACTTGATATTTCCCTAAAATGCATTTGGAAAGATGCCATAGCTTATTCTACTAAACACCAGAGGGGTAAATGGGGGACCTCTATTCTGATAGGTTCAAAATGGAAGAAAGAGTTTGAAAAGTGGGGATTCTCTCCCTACAATAAGGAAGTCTGGGTCATATTTAAGGTTGATGATGTTGTATTTGGAGCTTACTCAATTTATGCCCCCAATGAACATAATGAGAGAATTAAACTTAGGAAATGGAATACAAATCTTGATAAAATTCCATGGATCCTAGTAGGAGATGTCAATATGGTAGAAAGCACCCAAGACAAAGTGGGAGAACTAATTTTTGAATGGAAAGGAAATTAGCTACTCTATTGGAACAAAATGACGAGAAAACTAAATTTATTTGACCCCCTAGCAGAAAAGAAAGGTGAATCTAAAAGTGTGTAGTTGACATGGTCTAACTTTCAAAGAGGGGATAGGAGGATATACTCTAGATTGGACAGATTCTATATGAATAAATAGTTTTTTAGTTTCCCCCTCCTCTTGATGACAATTGTGTCAAGGTTTCTCCCTTCACTCTTTTAGACCACCATATTATAATCTCCTGCATCCACCTGATCATAGATCATGGAGATATACCTATTAAGAAGCAAGGTTTTTACCTAAACTCCTCTCTTCTTAAGGATGAAGATGTTCATACAAAAGTTGAAATCATTTCTTAGTATAATGATCAGATTTCTCACCATGAATCTTAAGTAACCAGGTGAACTCAAACTTCCGAGTCTTGGCAAAAGATTCTCTAGGCTGTAGGCAAGAAAAGATTAATTGAGGCTATACAAGATTCTAAAATGCTAATCTAGAACACCCCCTGTAAACAAAGGTTTTTAGACAAGGTGATGGTTTGTAGATATTCCCTCAGAGAATTATAGAATGTTAAGACTAGAAGTGCTAAAGTTAG
This sequence comes from Thuja plicata, assembly GCA_018584345.1. Lineage (NCBI taxonomy): Eukaryota > Viridiplantae > Streptophyta > Pinopsida > Cupressales > Cupressaceae > Thuja > Thuja plicata. Next base: position 1,383,153 of record MU227940.1, on the reverse strand, counting down.
AGCCAGAATCAACTAGATTAATTTGGGGGATAGAGGTTCAAATTTTTTCTTTCATACTCTAAAGAAGAAGAAAGCAAGAGATAAAATATCTTGCATCAAGTAATAGGGAAAAAATATCACATCCCATGAGGAAATTGTAGAGACCTTCACAAAGTTTTATAGAAAATTGTTTATCTTAGAAGATAATGGGACCCCCATGGAGACTGATAGACAAAAGATTAGAGGAATCATCCCTAAGAAGGTGATAGAGGAAGATGCAATAGTAATAGACAGGGAGCCTTTAGAGGATGAAATCAAAAAATCCATTTTGAGCATGGCTAATGATAAGGCCCCTGGACCTGATGGACTTCTTATTGAATTATTTAAAGCCAATATAAACTGGATTTGTAGCAACCTACTTAGTATTTTCAAAGAGTCCATTTCATCAGGAACTCTAGATACAACTATCAACGTTGACCTTATTAAAATAATTCCTAAAGAAGGAGACAAACTTCTTATTAAGAATTAGAGGCCCATCACCCTCCATAATGTTGGCTATAAGATCCTCGCAAAATCTATGTCCTTTAGAATTATAAACGTTCCTCCTAAAGTGGTTCACAATACTCAAACATGATTTGTTAAGGGGAGAAACATCCTAGAAAATATGATAAGATATTTGGAAGCTTTGGATTAGGCCGAAGTATTTGGAAAACAAAGTGCTATGTTACTTATTGATTATGAGAAAGCTTATGATAGGATTGAGTGGAATTATATCTTGTTGACAAGGATGCCCCCTTGCCACCTTGCCCCCTCCCTCTTTTTTATTGTTGCAGACTCCCTCTATTTCCTCCTAAGGGATGATTCCCTATCCCCAAAATTGAAAGGAATCATTCTCCCCAATAAGCAGGAGGTCTCTAACTTTCAATCTACTGATGACACCGCCATCCTCATGAATCTTGATGAATACAACATGGACTTCCTCATGACCAAAATATAGTTGTTATGCTTAGCCTTTGGTAGTAAGATATCACCATCCAAGTCTATCATGTTGGGATGAATCCACCAAGTTGGTGGGGAATGTTTGGATTGGAATGCGAAAGCCCTAACCATATTGTCAGATATCTAGGTATTCCATTTTTTTGACCCCAATATTAATGAGATGTGGAGTTGGGTCAAGGAAAGGATTCTAAAAAAATTAAGCAAATGGGACAGTAATCTCCTCTATTTTCCTGGCAGAGTCCAAGTATGTTAGAAAATTATTTCTTCATATCCAATATATTTCTCATTAGTCTGGTTGTTTAACCAACACTAATTCAAATTTATCCATTAATTTATTAGAGAATTTATGTGGTCAGATGATAGAGGCAACAAAAATATGCATGTTGTTTCTTGGTAATGGTGTACCAAAGAGAAGTATTGGGGTGGACTTGGTCTTAAAGATATTAGAACCAAAGGTATAGTATTAGCTGTTAAGTGGATTGTAATGGAAACCATAGGGGAGGAGCCTTGGAAAGTCTTGATTAGGAACAATTTATCTTAGGCTCACCCTAGCAATTCTAAGGCTTGGACTAACCTCTGCTTCACTGATCTTCTTACAATAGAAGCCAATATAGTAGTACAAGGTTCAACCATTTTCCAAACCATTTGGAAGAGTTGGAAATTTGTGAAACAATTTCTTTGTAATACTATCCGAATTGAAGGTAATGGATTAATCTATGGTAAGAATTCATTATGGTGGAATCTCAAACATGGTAATAAACCCTTGGGATTACTTCAAGGTTCCTCAGCACAAAAGTGTCCTAAGAAAGGTATTAATACTTTCCAGGATGTATTACAATAGGGTAAACTAATTCCATAGGAGAAAATGGAAGTAGAGTTGAATATTCCCAAATCCCAATGGAGAACATAATCCCTCCTCTCCGCTTCCCTCAATAGTTTGGGGTCTCTTAGTGGTTGTTTCCTCCCAAATAAATGCCCCTTCCAACTCTCTTGGCCTAACAACACTCCCCTCCACCTTTTCAAAACCAAATACATCTACAACTTACTTACTTTCAATCCTGATATTACCTCCCATGTTAATTCCAAGTGGCACCTTGATGCCCTTCAATCCAATTGGAACTGATATTTTGCCTTCATTTGGTGTAGACCTTTGGAACCCAAAATTACCTATTTTTTTGTGGAAACTCCTGTTGCATAAGTTACCCTTTAAGAAGCCTAGAGGAGAGCCTAATCTATGTACTTTGTGTAGACAACTAGAATATGTTATGCATGTCTTTTTTGAATGTTTATTTGCTTTTGAAGTCTGGAAAATGTTTGGCCTCACTTTCAATGTTCATTTCAAAGTTTTAAATATAATCTCAGGGCATATTAGTAGCAGCAAATATTGTAACACTTTCTGGTCCATCCTTTCTTTTTCTATATTGTAGATTATTTGGAAGGCTTGGAATAATGATGTACTAGCAGGGAATGGCATGAACCTTACTTAGTCTCTTAGGAGACTCATATATATTGATCATTTTTCCATGCATGTCACCATTTTCATCAAGATGAAGGAGAGTAAATTCTTGCAAATCTTGAAAGATGGAAAGGATACTATTGAGAAGAAAGACATTGTGCATGGATACACCACCATGAAGGTTGGAGGTGAATTTGAGAGATCTTCTGCTAATTCATTCAATAGTTGAAGTAGTCTGGATAGTGGAAACTTGACTGTGAGGATCCAAAGAGAACAAAGAACCTAGATTTTAGATCTCATGAAATCATCGACTATAATTTTGTTTCTCCATATTATAATGATTATGATATAGACCAGGAGGCACCATCTGAGTGATTACTTTGATCTAGTGTTTTATTTTTAATTACAATATCTTGTCAATTATACTGCAATGTGGCAGTAACTTGTATTTTTTTTGGCTATTTTGATCTGGCTAAAGTTGGTCAGCATAACACTCAAGCTCTCTATTTTTTAATCCTTATACTCTATTTTAAAACTCTTTCAATACTTAATGACATACAATAGAAAAAAATATTAACGTATGCCAAATTGATATACGATCAATCTTATATATACAATTATTTATCACATATAACCCAATTAGTTATACTTTATTATATTGATAAAGTATATTATGTAGAGATAAACTTAATACTATGTATCAATATAACATGATAAAAAATATTCTACTTAGTATCTAGTAGATTAATTAATAACTTGATCTGTAAACTAGGATTTACAAGTTTTATAACTTAATCCAATGTATAGATTTAATTCCCTGATCCAGGTAGTATTACCTGATTATACTTCTTAACCATTGAAAATGTAAACCAAGTTCATAAAAATTTTACAGAACTTAAGGAGCTAACTAATTACTACAATAATGTAATTAGAACAATAACTGAATTTTAAAATTCTTGAAAGAAATTAAGGAGAATGTAAGACAGGAGATAGAAGAAAAATAAGACAGAAGATAGAAGGATCAAACAGAGGTTGATAACGGAGTTCATCCTTCAAAGGACTACGTGTCCATTTCCACTTCTCAATTTGGGGACCACTTTATTAATGTTGCTAGGCAAACACACCTTACAACATCCAAGCTTTCAAGAACCTACTCACAGTCTCTTTCTCTTTACAATTTTTGGTGTAGAACAACACCTTGTAAAATCTCACAATATTTCTCTCCCAAATCACTTGGATTATTTTCTCAAGAGCATTCAAATTCCTCCAAAATTCTCCCAAGTCTAATTCCCCTTACAAAGGGAAATAACCCCCTTTTATACACCATTTTTACTTATTATGGTTCTAACCATAATATTTACCAAAATCTCTTAATTTAAGCCTATAATCTAAATATAGTGGCCCTTATAATTTCGGGCTTACATTATAATCTCAAGAAAATATGCTAACCTGTTCAAAATTAAATCCGAATCCCATTTTAAATATTTTGGATTTATTTTTGGAATTTAATTTGTGTGAGTTCAGATTAGTTAGGATTAAATTAAAGTTTGCCAACAAATATACCTAAAATGGTATGTGGGAGGTTGGGAGTTCAAACCATGTGACCTCCATTTTAAGGCATCACCATACATTTTTTAAACAATAAATACCATATTACGGCTCAATGGTAAGGAGGGAAAATGGGGAACATAAGGTTCTTAGTTCAAACCTCTTAACCATATTTTGTATTTTGAAACCAAAATACATACCAAAGCTGCCAGTGAAGAGAGGAGGTGCCACATGGCACAATATTATTTGCCTGACTTGTGACACGTGTCCCTAGCCAATTGCTTCATATTTAATGCCACTTAGATGCCATGTAATCATCAACCACCAAGTGTTAACCTTTTTGACTGCCATGTGTCACTATGGAATTGGATGAAGTTGCTGACTAGGCTGCTGACATAGTGCTGATGTCATATGGTCAACCCTTTTCTTGGGTAACTTTGACCGACCATAACTTTCACATACAGACTCCGTTTTGCGCTAAATGAATGACACCAAAATTGTCTTCATGAGTACTATGACTTGGTGACATTTTATCTTGGATTTGAGATAATCCATTTTTCACCTTTTATGGCCCTATGATTTGCCTGTTGCCTAGAATTTTGACCGCACATAACTTTTGCATACGAACTCCTTTTGAGCCCGTTCAAGTTGTGCTAGGTTCAGTTGTCTATGCTCTTTGCAGTGATGCTAAATTTGAGAGATTTTGAGACTATAATAATTTTGGCCTTCTCGATCCACCTGGATTATAACTCTTGAATTTTTTATAAGAAAATCTTCTCTTGTAATAAGGATATATATTCTATATACAATTAGTGGTTTGAAGGTCCATGAAATATTACTAGTATTAACCATGATAATAGTAATTTTATCCTATAATATTTGCCTATGGATTAAGGTACTCTAGTGGTGGGTACTCATTATGATTACATACTTCATGCTTAACTGTTAGGCACTAAGATATTTAGTAGTTTTAAATATTTTAGTGCTTATCTAATTAAAGTTATCAGGATAGCAAAAATGAGTAAATGAAAATCTGGAACTTATTACAAAAATAAGTTCCAATTTCACGTTTCTTAAAATATTTATCAACAAAAATGATTCTATTCATATTTGGAGGTGCACAAAATAATTTATTGCACTGATTTGACTGTGATAAATAATCATGCAAAGGAGAAAAAGTGTAGTAAATAACTCATATTATGGCATGGATGACCATCCATAAGACAAATGTGGTTAGGTGCATTTTGTGCCCCATAGCTAGTGCCCCAATATACACCCTACCAAAAGTGGTCTGAAAACAAAAGGGACATATGGGAATTTCACAAGCACAACATGATATCTATACTCTAGAAGGATCACACCTCTTGAAAGATATGCATTCCCCAAGTATATTTGGAAGACTTCCATCCCATTATATACTATTATAGATATGCCAAAATCTCCATTATAGTTAGAATGTTGTTATGACATATATTATTTTCATATACTACACTTGTTTCATATTTATTAGGGTTTAAGCAAAAAAAACCCAACTTCTCTTCATATTTATTTACCAGCTCTGGCTACCTTTTTTGAGCTTCTGAATTGGGTTTAGTTTTGAGGTCATGATATTATGATTGCGTGCTCGTTGATGAGTTAGAACAATGGATTTTTATGGGTTTGATTCAACAAACAAAAATATTTCAATTGAAGTAATAGGCTTTTGTGGGTTTGATTCTACTAAGGAATTTGTTTCAATTGAAGCAATGGTATTTTATGGGTTAGATTTAGCAGATGAATTTTCTTGAATTATTGCATTGAATTTTTGTGGAGTATTTTACAAAAATGGATTTGTGCAAATTGATGAGATGGATTTTATTCATTGTTTTCCATGGTCATGGCCTGGGGTTGCCTTGTGGTTAGGGTGCAGAGATGATCTAATTGTAAGAAGCATAACAATTGAACATGAAGTATGTGCCTGTGTATAATGTCTTCTTATCCATTGTTGATGTTGCAGATGATCATGGGTCGAAGCTCCTATCACTAACTTGTTTCCTAAATCATCCATTCCTAGAGTATAGATTGGCATAATATCCAAAGAAATTGAGGTTTTAGGAAACAAGTTAGTGATAGGAGTTCTGACCCATGTTGATCTGCAACATCAACAATGGAGAAGAAGAAATTGTACATAGGCACATACTTCATGCTCAACTGTTACACTTCTTACAATTAGGTCATCTCTGCACCCTAACCACAAGGTAGCCCCGAGCCATAGGCAAGGCCAACAACAAATAAAACCCATCTCATGAATTCACACAAACCCATTTTCGACAAATGCTCCACAAAAATTCTTTGCAATAATTCAAGAAAATTCATTGCTTAACCTAACCCACTAAAGAACATTGCTTCAATTGAAATGAATTCCTCAGTTGAATCAAACCCATGAAAGCCTATTGCTTCAATTGAAATAAATTCATCTATTGAATCAAACTTGCAAAAGTCCATTGTTATAACTCATCAACATGCATGCAATCATAATAACATGACCTCAAAACTAAACCCGATTGAGAAGCTCAAAAAACTCTATATGGAACCCTAGTTACTACACAAAATATGAGTACACTCTTGGAAATTATTCATATCAAGATACTCTAGAAAGACTTATAGTGTTAAGTAATAACATATTTTATAAGCCATTTGACTATATGACCATCAACAAGAGTATAACATATTATGTCTTTCATATTAAATCTAAGTATTATTTTAAATATTATTTTCACTAAAAAATGCCAAAAATCTATATTCTAGAAGTAAATATTATTTTACTATAGAATTAGACCCAATTGAACATATCATTATTCATAAGTATACACTATTCAATATAAGATCCAAAGAAATAGGAACTCTTTTGTGGTATAATTAACCCTATTGCTATACTATATTTGATCTAACTCATACGGTATATATAGGTCATATACGTACTACACTTTGTGGCTATATTTAATATCATAATTAAATATGATATAATTGGTCAGTATAGTATTGCATAGTCTATACAAATTAATTCCAAGAATAATATTTAATAATTATAAGTTTTATCCTAATTAGGAATACTAAATTATTATACTATATGTATAAGATTATTTAATAATATACTATTTAATTAAAGCCCTAATAATATTGATTATGGCTTTGAATAAAGCGTATTATTAGGAATATTGCTTTATAGGAATATGGTATATTATTAGTGTAATAAATCATAATATCCTAATCATTCTATAATTAATCCGACTAATTATACTTATATTATTTTTAAATTGGGAAGTATGTACTAATACTATATAATATTATACTTATTATAAGTATAATATTTAGTGCATATTGTTACACTTATTAGTAAATCCATAATCTAAATTATAGGGTTAATATACATGGAATATTATAATATTCATAATAACATTTAGTTATAATAATATAACTAAATATTATTATTATATTGTATTAGGTATACACTAAGTCATTAATATAATATGGCCATTACTAGTATACTTATATTAGTAAACTAATTGTAGTAACCCTTGATAGAGAAGTTACCCACTAATATATTTGATATATCTAATATATTGGAATATATTAAATAATTAGTATTACATATATACTATATTAACTGAGTATACTGCCAATTATATTTCCCTATTCATGCCTTGCATACTAATTAGTATATGGGATTTGGTTAGGGTTATGCTATGATTATGAAACAAAGTTTTTTTTATCAGTAAAGTTATTTCATTTTTATTAATATATAGTCAAAATATACAAAATAGCCACTAATATGGAAAATTTATGTCTCAAACCTACGCAAAAACAACACCCCAACACTTACATCCAAGCCTTCAGATAGACTACATTACTGTTGTAACCACCTGAATTTGGTCTATTCCAACTATAGACCCTATTTTCCCTAAGTACGATCATACCCCCAATTATGTCCAAATGACCTTGTTATTGCTTGGCATAATCCATTCGAATCAGATTTAAGCTTCTAAGTGATCTAATCACTAATTTACATTAATCACTTTAGCCAATCCAATCAATTTAATTCAATCAATTCAAATCATACCTGGCTAAGGTAATTAATTTAAAAGGTAATTAATGAAATCCTATTTATACCTCATCACTTGCAAAATCAATCCCCTAGCCTAAATTGATTCAATTTGGCTATAGTCCTAAATTAATTATTACAAAGCAATCAAAAGCTTAAATGATTAATTAAATTCCTATTATTAAGTGAATATGTATTACAACAATTCATTTTATTAATATTCCCTCAAACCTAACCAATCTCAACTACCCAACCATGAGTTCAAACTCATCCCAACCCCTTCTCACATGTTAATTCTTCTTAATTAGCTAATTAACCCTAATTAGCTAAACCCCCTCCACTCATTCTCTCTCCTCCCATCTCTATCTTCTTGATTACATCCCTTAATCCCTAATCCTAATCCTAAGCTACCCTTAAGCTTGTCACATTCCATTAAGGAATGATTAACAAACTCCACAAACTTGATAAAGTCAAGGAATCTCAAGATTCCTTTACTCAAGTCCACCTTGTCAAGATTGACTCTAAACCCTCACCCATGCTTCTTAAACCCTCACCCATACCTCATTAATGCTTTCATAAATGTAGCATTAATGGCTCTTACATATTCCTTCCACCCATACCTCATTAATGAGTCTTACACGCTCAATAATGGCAGCCCTTCTAGAGTCTTCTCCCCTTCCTCCATTTCTTCTATAAATAAGATGTATTTTGAGCTCAAATGGCCCTGAAATTGAAAGTCTTTTATTGTATTGTTATAATGCTCCTAATTTTGAAGAGTTAATGGCATCTTTATGTTGCCCATTATTTGGAGAATTGAAGGAGAAATCTCATGTTGCTCATGTTTTAAGGATTTTCATAGTGCTTTCTAGCTTGTTTCTTAATTATTTTATAATCTTCATTTATAGAGCTAGCATGCATGTTTTTGAATCATTTAGATTACTTTTCATTTGAATCTTTTGTTCTTAGGTTGTATTTGTCACTGGAATATGCATAATCTGAGGGCTATTATGTCATTTTTCATACTCCTCCTAGAGAGGAAGCAATAGATCAATTTTGGTGAATGCTATGTTTGCTAACCCCTTGCTTTCACTAATGCAATGATTTATTAAAGTGTTGTGTCTCTTAACAGGTACAAAAATCACACACACATCTCTGGCGCCCACCATGGGGCAAGATTGCTCAAAATTTCACCAAATTTTTCTCTCTGTCCTTAACATTTTCAAAATCTGCAGGCAGTTTATCATTTTCGGGAGAAACTTGTCATTTCTGGTCATTATTTTATCATTTCCGGGAGAAACTTATCATTTCTGGTAAATCTTTTATCATTTTTGGGAGTAACTTATCATTTCCAAGAGTTTTAATATTGTCTGCTGTTGCACTTATGGAAGGTAAAATTTGTCTTTAAAATCATTTCTGGTAATCATTTTCACATTTTTTGTATGAAATATCATTTTGTGTAAAAGGAATATCGTCCTTGGTATGTTTTACCATTTGGGGTCAATCTTTTATCTTTTTTGGGGTTTATCATTTTGGGTTTATGAAATATTATCTGTCGTACAGGGGGCAGAAATACAGGGTTCTAAAATTTGCAAATTTGATTTCTAACTTGCTAACATGGTTGTTTTCATGATTTTGATCCTATTTTCAGCCTAACTTGTGTTTATAGATTGTTTTCAGAGCTAAGAGAGCAAAAAGAAGATACTAACTTATGGTTTTACAGGTTGCTAATCCATTATCTTGACTTATATTCTTTTCTTACACTTTCAAAACTAAATGACATTTTCCAATCTTATACTAAATTGACCAGAGGAATATGCTCTTTTCCTTTTTAAGGAAAATCAGAAACTCACAAGTCAATTTATGATTTGAAATGAATTTGGAGTAATTGAATAAAGAAAACCTCATTGTCTACTTTTGGAATCAGTAAATGAACAACACAAATCACTAAATCTTGTGGATCAAAGAACAAGCTCAACTGTTTAATTCATTTTTTAGGACACAAAAATTGAACAAGCAAACTCACTAAACATTGTGGTTAATTGGACAAGGAAAATCTACTTTCAAGAAATCTTGTTTTCATTAAAATAGGAACATCTAAATCAGGCACAAAATTGCTTGAGGGAATGAACCACTTTGCTTGATTCTGTTTTGGGAGAAAATGACATGGATTAGGAGAGTATGTTCTTCTTCTTTTGAAGAATAAAAAATCTAGACATCCTAAGCTCACCAATCCTTTGTACATTTATTTTAAATAGTAGAGGGTCTGTCGGTTGAGGAAAAAATCTCCCAGGAACGATCCAAGTGAAGACAAGTTTTATGCCAACCCTTCTAACTCACTATAAATAGTTTCTTCCTCGTAGGCTAAAGCCTCGGAAGACGGAGCCAGTTTTGTTCATGGAATTTTGACATCATTCCTTGAACATGCTTGGGTATATGTAGAGTGGAGCCACTTGAATCTTTCTTGTGAGACTACATATATTCAGTACTCATAGGGCTATACGCCTGAATTTTGCCTTGTGCAATTCTATGGGGGATAGTTTCAAACAGATTGCCCAATAATCTATAATAACTTCAACTGAAAGAATTTCTGATTCATCCCCAAAGCATGAAAATCTTTTTGCAAGGAAAAAAGTAATTTTCCCAAGACACTCATCATATTGTGCCCTCACTTGCGTTTGGATTTGGCTAATACAACATCATGACTGGAGCCATTGCGTGCTTGGTGATGGATGTATTTTGATTAGCATTTGAGTGTGTACTTGAGTCAATGAGCAAAGATTTTAATTCTCCACCTAGGGAATAGGAAAAGATGAGTGCTTGTTTCACCCTCCTAACAATGCAAATCTATTTGATGTACTTGAAAGATCATTAAAAAGATAAACTCTTCAAACAAGCAACAAAATTCAAACCTTGGTCTACATGTGTTTTTCAATCATTGAAACATATCAAAAATGTGATCTTCAAACTTCACTCACTTTAAAAATGAAACTAACAACATTTGAATGGTAGGAACTTGCATCATTGCCTCTTAGAGGAAGATAGTTTATTTTAGATCTCCTTTTGACTCTTTAGTCTATCCTTATTGCTTCTTTCAGTCTCACTGTGGCTATATCAATTTTTTTTTTCAGACATCTACCTTGCATGTCCCGTTAGACTCTTGTAATTTGTCTCAATATGTGTGGTCTAACCACTTTTTACAACAACTAGTTCCCATCTCACTATTAGGGCATTCTAACCCTCTGACGCTGGAATCATTTACTTCCACCCAAACATAAGCAATGCTTCTACCTAGACACACACTTGAACGAATTGAGACTCTTCCTGACACTATTGGGAAACATTGACAAAAGTTGAGACATAGCCACATGGTTAAAACAAGACACAACAAGTACATGTCTAAAGGATCAAAAGTAACCCCTAAATCAACACACTTTCTAGGAGAAACATCTCGCAGTTCCCTACTTGATCTAGACTCCACAAATGGATAGAAACACTTGCGAATGGAATGCAGCTTTTGAAGAATATGACAATAGAAAGAGTCAAAAGCACAAAGATCTAGATGAGAATGAAGAAACCACCTTTGAATGTGATCCATTTGGATCGGACAGTGAGGGGGAGATCCCTGAAGATGAGTATGAAAAACTCAAATAGAGTAAGAGGTTCCACAAGATATTGGAAAGGATAATTGATGATGGTAAAGAGAAATACTTCCTCCATCTAGCATCCACAGGTGTCAAATTACCTAAGGATTATGATGTGGAAAAGATCAAAGAAAAGGAGGTACCAAATCCTATATCCATCCTTGCCAAAAAACTAACATTAATGCAAATAGAGCTTACAAACCTCAAACAAGAGAAAGAGAAGCCCAAAACACAATACTCTTTGGACGCCATTTGTCCATTCCCTTTTGATAAGACTATTACTATGGTTCCATTTCCACCCAATGTGACAAGACCAAAGTACAACAAGTACACAGGAGAAACTAACCCACATGATCATGTAAGGGAATTCTGTTCTCTAAGAATAGAATACATGTACAAACCTACATATCTCATGCGACTCTTTCCAGGAAGTTTAGGAGGTAATGCCATGGAGTGGTTCTCAAAACTGAACCCTAAGGTCAAAATGTTTGAATAGCTAATTCAACACTTTATCCAACATTACTCCTATAACATACAACATGATGTGACCATGATGGTGTTGGAATTATATTGGAATAATGTACTTAGAGGGGAGGGGTGAATCAATACCTCTAAAAATTTTCTTGGTTAGCCCATTAACCCTTAATCATTAGTTTGTAAATTATTTTATCTAACTATTCATCTTTCTTTACATATATGAAATCATAACATAATTTCTTTAATATGTAGCCATACAAGAAACATTCATGTAAATAGCTAATACAAGACATAGGATATGATATCACAGAAAACTCCTGTTAGGAAGTAAAAACTGCAGTGGGAATTGTTACCCACAAGAATTCACTATCTGCAGATAAGAAGGGGCCAGTTAAGGCTTACAATTGGTTACTTTTGATGACCTACCCTGTTAGGAGTATTATAGTGGAGACCTATTAAGATCTACTTTGTTTGAAGATTTACCAACACTGTTAAGAGATTTGTAAAGAACGGTTAAGTCCACCTTCTACATAAGGATTTTAGATGTGATGCACTTGTTAGAATGCAACTACAAAAGTTTTTGATCTGATGATGTATACAATCTCTAATTGCTAATAAAAAATCCAATAATGCTTCCTATGTATGAGTAATCATCTTTTCATGACTGAATAATCCCTTTGTCTGCTTGTTGATAGCCTCTGTGTTCTTGATAACTGATGTGATCTTTTTCTAAACTTTGCATGAATTTTGCCTTCTGCTCCTTAGATTCTCTTCATGGCTATCAACAACAATGAATTCATAGTTCACAATTGATTGAAAATCTATTTATACTAGATTTTAGCTCTATTCTTGATTCACGCTTTGCAAGTTAACTCTAGATCCAAGGTTTACAACTTGACCTTGATCTTCAGTTAGATATGTTTTAGATCCATTAGGATGCTTTAAAACATTTACATAATTCTTGCTTGACCCTCAAGTAATGATTTAAAACAAATTAAAACTCTAAAAATAGAATTACAATGCTTTATCTGATGTGTAAAACTCAGATCCACTATTTGTGGGTTCTCTAACTGACTGTCAGTTCTGATGGTCGGGCTTCTTTGTCAGCCTATCAATTTTCTTTACCGTCGGTGCTCCTTTCTTGAACTGTTCATTAGGCATGCCTTTTCTACTCTGTTGGTTTTGTTCTCAAAACTGTATCATCGGTGATGATCGTCATGTTATGTCATTGACCCGTCAGTGATGTCCTATTTACTTCGTGGGTGTTAAAACTTGTTAGTGTTCATCGGTCAATTCCATACTTAGAATTTTCTCATAAATTTTTGTTTTGTCAGGTATGCTTACTGTCTACCAATTATGCTTGCAGTTTTCTGGTTATGCTTGTACCGATAATCTCTATCAATGTTTTTCATGAAGTTTACTAATGGAAAAATTAATGTCATCAATCTCCCCCTTTGACATTAGTATCAAAAACATGATATGTGCAACATACTAAATGTATTAGTATGTACACCTATGTATACTTCTTCCTTAGTCATTTGAATGAATCCCCCTATGTATATGCCGGTAAGTGTAAGTATATATACATATCCTTATGTACTTTTCTTTTCCCTTTTTTTTGATATATTATACATAACTATCTTTACATATATGTTCCTCCTGTACATACAATATACATTTCCTTTCTATTCCTAATTTTTTGATAATAAAGGCAAAGGTACTTACATCTTGTCAAAAAGGTGGGAATGTGAGGATTTGATCTCCTCCATCATCTTTTCCCATTTATCCTTCAAAATTTCTAGAGCCATGTGCTCAAGTGATATCCTTACATGTATATCATAGATGTTGTCTACTACATACATCTCTGGGGGTTGCAATTAAGTTTCTGGCTTCAGAAATATGCTATTGTAGAATAGTAAGATTAGGCAAGATGTGTGCCTTTAGTTCAGTAATCTCACCTCTTAATTGTGTTTTAGCATCCCATATTTCTTGCCTTAGCCTGTAGCCTCAATGAACTTGTCATGATGTTCCTTGATACTATTTGCATTTGAGGTTAGGCTTTGTGCACTTGTTGTGACATTAGAATCTATTTCTGCTAACTTGTCACTATTTTCTTTTATAAAATTTTCAAGCGTGCACATCTTTTGAACTAAGGTAATTGCCTTAACAATCATTGGCTCTAATTGATCAGTTAGTTCAGAGAGATTTACCTTGTTCACTGCTACTTCTTGGCTGATCTTATCAATTAACTTATATTGATACTTTTTCTCTGCTTGTTCTTCCATAGCTTGTTCTGCATCTATATTCTGGTCTATAATGGCGTCAGTAAGAACAAAAATTTTCTCCTTAACTGTACCATTTTGTTTAAGTTTCACCTCAGGAACAAGTTGTTGGAGAATGTCTCTTGCCTTGTCAAGTGCCATTGTTTCCCTGTGTTCCTATATCATTTTCTTCTAAATGGCTTTCCTTTGGCATAGCACTCCAAACTCTTGAAGTTTATCACTATCCAAAGTAGTAATATCCCAGTTTGGGACTTCTAGTACTTCATCCATTGTAACAGCCAAGATGTCTTTCTTCAATGCTTTCTTCTTCTTCTTCTTTGGCTAGGTAGAAGATTGATGTACTACCATTTGTAGTCATTGAGATTGGGTTGACTTGGTAGGTGAGGGTCGAGAAGATGAAGTGTCCTGTTGTTTCTGTTTTGAGTCCATCGGCTAGTTTCGTGAAGATGTCTCCTCATTGGCCTTAGGTGTATCAACAAATATATCTTCTTTGTGTTTTTTTCCTTCATCCTTCTTGATTCTTTCAATTTTATCTTTTTCTTCAACCTTTCTCAATGTATCCTCAGTTTTTTTATCTACTTCTTTGTTCTATTCGTTGGACACTTCTTGCTGATTGTCGGTTGCATATTTCATTTCTGTATTTGTATCCTTTGGAGTGTTGGATGCATCTTTGTTTTCATTAGTACCCATATCCTTGGGTATATCATCATCTTTATTAGATGATTTGTCCTGACTTGATTAAATATCAATAGCATCTATTAATATATTCATGTTGTCGGTGTATTGACTATTGCAGTGTCAATAGTTGAATTCTGTCCGTCGATATTGCCCTGTGCAATATTTATGTCTTCATCTTTTTGTACTTCTACTGTAGGGTCTTTTCCTATACTGTCATTGACAATGTTGTCTAACCATGATTCATCATTTATATCATCAATTAAATTACCTTTTATTGTTAACTCTTCTTTGGTAACTTCTTCATCCTCTAAACTAATGTGAATTGGACTTGCTGGTACTTGATTTTCCTCACTGTTGTCAGGCCATTCTTCATCTACAATATCAACCTATTTCTGGCCAGTTATTTGAACTTCTTCACTATCTAACTCTAATTTTGAGTTATCTTTTTGAGTGACAGTTCCCTTCTCATAACTTCTCTCCTCAGCAAGATTAAGTATCTTGCTCCATTTATCATGAGCTTCTTGTTCTAGCTCTATAAACTTGTCTTCAAGAAATTTGTAAGCTCTCATTTTGGGTGAGAATTTTTTCTCATATTTCTCCATGATTTCATTTATTTATTCCCTTTTTGATTTAGGAGGCATAAGAGAAACAAGTACTCTTTCTCTTATCCGTTTCTCCTTATGGAGTGCAAATGTGAACCTATAAGATAATCTAATTAATAGTTCTTGTGGTACATCACATTTAGTGAATTGAAGTGGGACACAATAGTGTCTACACATTTTAGCTATAATTACATCTTCAATTTTATTCTATTCTACAGACTCCCATTTCAACCATTTCCTAATCTTAGGATGTGCAATAGATGAGGCTTCTGAAATGTACTTAAATATTTCATCAATGTTTTCAGTAGTTGATGTTACCTTTACTATTTCCTTTGCTTGTTCAATTATAGTGTAAGGCTCATCCATAGCTGATTCCTCTATATCCTCATTTGTCTGAACAAATTTCCTCCTTTTAGGAGGTTTCCTAACTAGTTGTTTTCCCTTTGATGTGTCAGGTTTCCTTTTATACACCTTTCCTTTTACCATGGGAGAAGGAGTTGCATCCTTTGCTATCTGACTCCTCATTCTTGACTTCTTAGGTGGAGGAGGAGGTGGTGAATCAGACTATTCTTCCTCTGATTAATTTTCCTCTTCTGTATCACCAATGGGTAGCTGGTCCTTGGTGATTTCCTCCTTACCCTCTTGTTCCTCTTCACCTTCAAAAGATATATTCAAGTTCTTTTTCAGATTCTTCACCATTCCGCTTGACTATTTTGTAGCTTTCTTGATAAGAAGATTTGTTTTAATCTTTTGTTTGGCCTCTTCATAGGTGCCAAATCTTAGTTTCTTGTTTTCCACTGGTTCATTTAGTAGTGCCTCAATGCACTCATTGGCTTGTCCTATTTTGATTTCATATTCTAATCGTGAAAGCCATGACTTCCTAGGTACTACTGCTTGGATGTACATGAAATCAATATCTACCATGAAACATATATTCTCTTTGTGTTCCTCTATCATATTTTCAAGAATCCTTGTTCTAGTTTGCAACATTTCCTTAATGGTTTTGAAATAATTATGCATTATATTATCAAAATATGTTCCTAGTGATTCTATGAAGTCACCTATTTGAATAGTTATAGGTCTGCTTGTGTCCCATACAACTTTTCCTATTGAAGGAAAGTATTCTTCAAAGTAAAAGAATATGCACATTATGAGGGAACCAAAATTACAAGTGTTTGTCCTTGAAGATATTATAGTGTACATGTTCTCCTCTAGTTGATGTAACAGGATCTCTGCAAGAACCATCTTCTTTCCCTGTTTGATGATCTTGTATGCTGTGCTCATAGTAGTACTTGATATGCTATTCATTCTACTCACTTGGAAGATTTTATATACAACACATGCTCCAAACTTCAGCTCTATATTGGTGATAGTGTTGACCTTGAGTGGTCTTTTATCTGATTTAGCACCAGTCAGTTTTTCCACTTCTACTAGGGATGGGTGCTTGTGAGCTTGTGGTTTATTTGTCATAGGATAACCAGTAACTACGTGAATAACATCCTTTGTTATTGTCTTTGGCTTATTAAGACATAGAGTCTTGTTGTTCATTTTGCTAAGAATAATCTTTATCAATTCTATTTTGAAGACCTTGGGAAAATGCAGTGCATTCGTGAGTCCTTTCACTTCTAGATGTTTGTGCTCTTCTTTGAGCTTTCTAGTGTCATCACATAGTGCTTTGTAGGCATTATCTAGGTCTAGATCTCCTATTTCTAAGATCTTGCAGTGTATATAGGACCTTACGTCCTCTACTAGCAAAACCCTAGGTGGAATTTTGGAGAATGCTCCAAAGACATCAGGTTGTGTTGCTATTTCTGGGTGTAGCTTGAATTTGGGTTCAACACAAGAGCCTCTGCTAACAAGCTCAAACATTTTCTTCTTGTCTTCCTTAATCTTTTCAACTCTAGAAGTTGATGCCATCGCGTTGCAGAAATTTAGGGCTTTTCACAAATAAAATAGTGCGGTTGATGAATGTGGTTACTTACTAATTCTATGTGATTTCCTGTGAATATGAATGCTTTGAGTCAAATTGATTCTTGCTGGGTCACTCTCCAAATTGCTTTGAAATTGCTCTTCTATGCTTTTCTTTGCTTGAAAATTGCGGGTGCAAAAATGAGTTTACCCGTCAGGCTTTTATAACTTTTTGTGCCCTAAGTTGTCATTAATGCTCACCAACTCATCGGTATACAAAGACTAAGGTCATGGGTAGAGGCATTCATAACATCTTCGGTGTTTGTACAAAGCGTCGGTGTTGCTAGCAGATTTGGTGACTTCACTGATGATGGTCAGTAAAGTGGCAAAGACAACTTTTGTTGACTCAAGGTTCATCAACATTTGTCGGTTTACACTTAACAACTTGTCATTTTTGTAATGACCAATACATTTTGGTAAGTAGTGCTAACTTTTCTGTGTGTGTTCACCGATGCAAATTGTACCCAATAATCAATGGTTTCTTTTCAACAGTTTAACAAATAACAATATATTGCATCTTTATTCATGCTAATATTACAATATGAATTATGTGTAATGGAACCGATGCATAATATAACTTTTCATAATGTAGTTTCATACATACTTGTGCATTTTAGTTGGATGTAGTGATGTCACTAGATCCATTGGATGGGGTGTCATCTGTATTGCTTGTTCTAGCACCTTCAGTGTTTGTGGCTTTTACCCACATCTTGTTTCTCATTCTCTTGATGTCATCAATGGTATTTCCATTGGGATGAGTACTTGTATCTGTCAGTCAATTTTTGCAATCTTTTATCACATGTCCAACCTTATGACAATGCCAACATGCCATACCTGGATTGGTCCAACCTCTTGACCTTCTGGTCCACTTTCTCATACAGTTGGCAACAATATGACCATACCATCTACATGATGTGCAGTTTACCCATGTGTTATAGTCCCAAACATATGAGTTACATATTCTTGTTGGTTTATGGCTATTATCAGTTTCTTTTGGTTTCTAGGCCTTATTGTTCTTTTTCCAGCACTCTTCATGTGTATGCCCATTCATCTTGTAGGTAGGATAGTACTTGTCCATGTAGGTTTTTCTCTTTAGATTTGTCACTTTGGATCTGCACTCATGTGCCTTGTGTCCTTTCTTACTGGTTCTTTCCTTGTTGACCTTTTTTGAACCAGATTTATTAATATAATATAGTGGCTTGCCACTTTTGCCTAAAAAAAAAAACAATTACCAATAAAAGTAGATCGTGCTTGAGAAATACCTTTCATTTTGCTTCTGCAGATGTTTAAGGTGTGGCTGGGTTTTCCACAGTGATTGCATGATAGCTTCTTGGATCTTGGGGTTGTGAAAGCATTCCTTTGATTTGGTTGATTAGAAGATTCACCATTCTCATTGTACCCTAATCCTATGTAGTTGTTGACTCTTCTCTGTCCATCAAGAAAATAATCCATCCTTTTGTTGCTATCTTCAGCTTTCTTGATCAATTCGTTGTGTTGATTCTGGACTTTGATTTCATGCTTCAATTTTTCATTCTCTTCTCTTAGCTCACCAATGATCTATATTCTTTCAATGAGTTCTATATTTAGTTTGTTTTCTTCTTGACTCATAAGAATAATATGGTTGGTAACCTCATGGTGATGCTTAGTAAGTCTTTGAATCTCTGATTCTTTCTCTTGCAGCTTCTCTTTTATTTTCCTCCTATCATCAATGGCTAGTGTTCTTTCATTTTCAGCTTTTCTTGCATCATTCATGACATCAATCATTTTCACCATTTGGGTTTCTTGACCAATTTGTACCATCTTGATTTTCTCTGTCAGATGTAGATTGACCTCTTATAGACTTGTGATTTCTTCTATTGATGCATCTGAAGCTTTGCTTGTTGATGATTCTGCTGTATCAAAGTAATCTTGTATTTCTGATCCTTTGTAGTCCTTCTCATTTAGCCTAGTTTCCATAATCTTTCTTTCATCAAGAAGTTTTCTTAAGTTGATTATCGCCTCTTTATACTATTCATAGTTTATCCGCATCTGTAACTGCTTATTCTCAATAGTCATGTCTAGTCTGTACTTTTCCATTGCTTTGATATTTTCTTTTAAGTCTTTAAGCTTTTCAAGAAAGAGACTTAGCTCTGATACCAATTGTTGGAATTATATTGGAATGATTTACTAAGAGGGGAGGGGTGAATCAATACCTCTAAAACTTTTCTTGGTTAGCCCATTAACCCTTAATCATTAGTTTGTAAATTATTTTATCTAACTATTCATCTTTCTTTATGTATATGCAATCATAACATAAGTTCTTTAATATGTATCCATACAAGAAACATTCATGTAAATAGATAACACATGACATAGGATATGATATCGTAGAAAAATCCTGTTAGGAAGTAAAAAATATGGTGGGGATTGTTACCCATAAGAATTCACTATCTACAGATAAGAAGGGGCCGATTAAGGCTTACAATTGGTCACTTTTGATGACCTACTCTGTTAGGAGTATTACAATGGAGACCTGTTAAGACCTACTTCATTTGAAGCTTTAGCAACACTGTTAAGTGTGTACTCTATTAAGAGATTTGTAAAGAATTGTTAATTCCACCTTCTACAAAAGGATTTTAGATGTGATGCACTTGTTAGAATGCAACTACATAAGTCCACCTTCTACAAAAGGATTTTAGATGTGATACACTTTTTAGAATGCAACTACATAAGTCTTTGATCTGATGATGTATGCAATCTCTAATTGATGATAACAGATCTAATAAAGCTTCCTATGTATGGGTAATCATCTTTTCATGACTAAATAATACCTTTGTTTACTCATTAATAGCCTCTGTGTGTTCTTGATAGCTGATGTGATCTATTTTTGAACTTTGCATGAATTCTACCTTCTGCTCCTTAGATGCTCTTCATGGCTATCAACAATAATGAATTCATAATTCACAATTGATTGAACATCTATTTATACTATATTTTATCTTTATTATGGATTCATGCTTTGCAAGTTAACTCCAGATCCAAGGTTTACAACTTGACCTTGATCTTTAGTTAGATATGATTTAGATCCATTAGGATGCTTTAAAACATTTACATAATGCTTTCTTGACCCTCAAGTATTGATTTAAAACAAATTAAAACTCTAAAAATAGAATTACAATGCTTTATCTAACGTGTAAAACTTAGATCCACTATTTGCAGGTTCTCAAACTAACGGTCGGTTCTAATGGTCAGGCTTCTCTATCAGTCTGTCAATTTTCTTTTCCATCGGTGTTCCTTTCTTAAACTATTCATCACGCATGCCTTTTCTACTCCTTCAGTTTTGTTCTCAAAACTGTATCATTGGTGATGTTCATCATGTTATGTCATTGACCCATCGGTGATGTCTTGTTTACTTCTTCAGTGTTAACACTTGTCAGTGTTCGTTGGTCAATTCCATAATTAGCATTTTCTTGTGACTTTTTGTTCTGTTGGGTATGCTTGCTGTCTGTCGGTTATGCTTGCAGTCCACTTATTATGCTTATACCGATGATCTCTATCAATGTTTTTCACTAAGTGTACTAATGGAAAAATTATTGTCATCAGATGGATCTCTATAATACTAAACGGAAGACTGGTGAACCATTTACACACTTCCTACAAAGATGGAGGAATATCTTTGCACAATATTCAAGGGTCATTCCTAAAACAGAGAAGATGGAAATCTTTGTTAATAAATTGGTACTAGAATTGAACTACACATTACAAATGCAAGACTCTCCAAGCTTCAACAAAATTATTAAAAATGCCCTCCGTATTGAGGAAGTGATGGTCAAAAGAGGGGAGATCACTCTTCAAGGTGAATACAAATCAAACAACTCCAACTCCAAGCCTAAATGGTGGAAGCAAAACAAGAATGTTGTCAACAATGGCATAGTAGACGCATCCAATGTTGGCTCTAAACCTGAAGTATTCAATCTAACCAACAGTATGCAAGCAAGGATACCAAGGTAACAACTCCAATACCCAAAATAAACAATGATAATGACAAAGGATGATCATGGACTTCCAAACCTCATAGAACATTCACTCCTTTGGGAGAGCCTCTTGAGACCATTTTAAAAATACTATTGGATAAGAAAGTCCTCACAATCCTAGATTCCAAACCGTGGGAACCAATGGTCAAACCCAGGTGGTGGGATGATAATTCCTATTGTGTCTTCCATAAAAACAAGGGACACAAGACTAATAATTGCCTCAAGCTTAAGCATGTCATCCAAGACCTCATTGAAGGAGGTAAGATCAAAGTAGATGGACACACTATGAATGAGGATCATACAACATTCAACAAAACCTTTCCTAATTATGATCAAGGAGAAACATCTAAAGGGAAGAGTAATGAGGTAAACTACACCTATTCCAAAAATGACAATGTGATCAATATGATTGACATTAAAACCAAATCCATCAATGTGGTTACAATCAAAGGTGTCTCATTTCACTCAAATACCATAACACAGAGCCAAGCACAGGTCACAATCAAAGGACCTCCAAAACCAACACTGACACCCAAGGTTACTATTGTCACTATTCCTAAACTAGTGGAAAAACATGCGGTTACTATTCCTGGAGAAAAATATGACTTGGTAGACCAATTGCAACGAACCTCTACCAAAATTTCCATTTTTGAATTACTCAAAATATCCATAGTACATAGGGAAATCCTAGAATAGGCTCTACATGCTGTTAATGTCCCAAAGGATATTGATATAGACAAATTCCAAGTGATGGTCAATCACATCTCCGTGCCACACTACCTCTCCTTTTCTAAAGAGGATGATAAATCATTGACCCATCCACATAATCAACCCCTCCATCTTGAAGTCCTTATTCAAAAATCTTGTGTTAGCTGTGTGTTGATAGATGGAGGTGCACGATTGAATATCTGTACACTGGATCTAATCAAGAGACTAGGTCTCTCTGAACAAACATTTGACTCTAGAAGCAAGATAACCATCAAATCTTTTTGATGAGGAAGAAAGATCCTCCAGAGGTCTTATTGTTCTACCTATCAGAGTCAGACTGATTGAGAGGAACGTCACATGTTAGGTTCTGGATCTACCATTGGCCTACAATATCCTATTAGGGAGACCATGGATTTACAAAATGAAAATTGTACCATCCACTTACCACCAATGCATAAAATTCCCACATAATGGGGTAGAAGTGATCATTCCTGTAGATGATAACTACACTTGTAACAATATCAAAGCTGATAGCATGATCCCACATAACAAGGAGGCTATGGATGCAATTTTTCCTGAAACTACCAAGGACATGGTTATGAAGAGTTTTAGCAAAACATTGAAACTTGAAGAAACAAGTATGGGAGAGTACAAGCTGGACCTGACTCCCTCATTGACAAAACTTTTGGTATCACCAAGATCTTATGGGAAACCTTCCTCGAAATTCACACCTATAACATCCAAAGAGCCACAAATACACAAAGCAACTGGCATGGTAAAGGCATCCACATCTTCTCCAGATAACATAGAAGAACATGTAGTCTTGGAATGGCTTTACAAAGGAGAACCAGTGGAGGATGAAGTCAAACATGTGAAGATATCCCCAGAATGGCATAGAAAGGGATATGATTTCCTCAAAAAAATGGGATATAAAGGAAAGGGACCTCTAAATGACATAGGACGAGGGCTTATTGAACCTATACCCATGGAGTTCCATAATACTAGAGACAAAACAAGACTAGGTTTTAATACTAAAACTGATGAACCCCCTTCAAAAGAGAATCCACAATTAGATAAAGAGAGTGATGAAAAAGATGAACTAGAGAAATGGTCCTATGAGATATTGTTACATGTTGGTACACAGGACCCCAACTACCAAGGAGAATGCTATGTACCCAACTTTGAGGTACCACAAGATCTTCACACCCCTTTACTAGCACAACCTCCCATTCAAGAAGTAGGAGACACCATAGCAACAATTACTCAAGAGACACCCCGACAATAGGATTTACATACTAACTAGGGGCAATTGGTCACAATTTCACATATCCTAGATCTCCCACACTTTGATCCATAGATAGCTAAATGGGTACATCAGATAACCATTACTGAATACTTAAATAGATTTGATGATGAGGTTACTGACTCTCATGACTATGAATGGGAAGAGCTATCTATCGCCATAAAAGATATTGGAATGGATACAATTCACATGTTTGTGGCACCCTCAACTCCTTGTAAACAATATGACACTCCTCCCAATGACACTGATAATCCTAAAGTAGAAGAAGAGATCCTTCCCCCGATCATTGATGGAGAAACTGGTAAATACATAAGTCTAGAAGAATTTCATAGGCTTCAAGCAAGAAGCCTCCTTTTATAGAGAGATGATGATGAAATTTCTACTGATGAGTCACTAGAGTTTAGTCCGTAGATGACTAACAATGACCCTTTTAATGATGATCTCACTCTTATTGATCTAAATATTGAAGAAATTGACTTAACAGACTATGTCATGTAGGTTAATGGTCTTGATGCTAACACAATGCTATCCTTCCCAGAGAATGACTCCCTAACATTGGTACTTCCAGACCTAATTGATTGGATTGAAGTAGATCCTACTCCTATCCCCAACTTTTCTAATGACCACACCCTATTTTGTTATCTCAATTCTTGTGAACCTTACCCTTCTTCCACCCATGCAAGGAGCAAGAACATGTCACAAGAGGAAATTAGGTTTCTTAGTCAAAAACTAAAAAATAAAAAGAAAAAGCAAACTGATGGTGAAAACCACTTTGTGGCAGTATCAGATCCCAAAATAGTAAAGAAAAAAGACATATCCAATGGTGAAAACCTCTTTGAGGTGCCAAAGGATGAGACTCTTGATATCCTCCCTGAACACTTTCAGGAAAGGCCTTCAGTATTGATTGAACCAACACAGCCAATAAATTTGGGCACTGTTGAAAATCCTCAAATAGTACATCTTGCAAAATCCTTCTTAGAAGAGGAGAAGGCATAGTTCACAGAGTTCCTTAAAGAGAAGAAGATCAACTTTGCATGGTCTTATACTAATATGCCAGGGCTAGATCCTAATCTAATCATGCACCACTTATCTATAGCTCTCGGGATCAAGCCCATAAAATTTTTTTTAGAAAGATGCATCCTCATGTTGCATTATTGGTAAAAGCAGAGCTAGAAAAGTTGTTAAAAGCTAGATTTATTCAAGTCATTTCCTATGCAGGATGAATCTCCAATGTGGTCCCCATGTCTAAAATAGATAAATCTATCAGGATCTGTACAGACTTTAGAGACTTGAACAAATCATGTCTGAAAGATGACTTCCCTCTACCTAACATTGACATGATCATAGACCTTACAACGGGCTTCTAGATGTATTCACTAATGGATGGATTCTTAGGCTATAATCAAATCAAAATTGCCCCTGAGGATAAAGAGAAAATGACATTTACATGTGCATGGGGCACCTTTTTCTGGAATGTTATGCCATTTAGGTTAAAGAATGCTGATGAAACATATCAAAGAGCCATGACAACTATATTCCATGACATGATGCACAAGAACATGGAGGACTATGCACATGACACATTGGCTGAATCCAAAGAAAGAGGTACTCACATTGCTGACCTAAGAAAAATATTGGATAGAATGGAATAGTTTCAACTTAGGCTTAACCCAAAGAAATGTGCCTTTACGGTCCAATCAAGAAAGCTCCTAGGATTCATTGTTTCAGTGAAGGGCATTGAGGTAGACCCCGCTAAAGTTAAGGCTATACTAGAGATGACTCCTCCAAACAACATTAGTCAAATGAGGATGCTACAAGGGAGACTTTAGTCCATCAGGAGATTCATGTCCCAACTTGCAGATAGGGAACAACCCTTTACTAAGTTACTACATAAAGGGGTTACCTTCAAATGGGATGAACACTGCAAAGAAAACTTCAAAGAATTGAAGGGATACTTGGCTACTCCTCCTATTCTTATGGCACCTATTCATGGAAAGCCTCTACTCCTATACATTTTAGCTACAACTACATCCCTAGGAGTATTGCTGGCACAAGAGGATGAAAACAAGAAAGAAAGAGATATCTATTACATTAGTAGAAGACTAGTCACCTATGAGCTCAATTATAGCATTATTGAAAAAGCATACTTAAAAGTCATCTTCACATCACAAAAATTGAGGCACTATATGCTCTCTCATATAGTAAATCTCATTGCTAAAATTGATCCTCTAAAGCACTTTTTGAGTAGAACAATATTAACAGGATGTTTGGCAAAATGGGTCCCGATTCTAAGTGAGTTTGACATCGAATATGTAGAATAGAGAGCTATCAAAGGACAGGTCCTTGCATATCAATTGGCTGATTCACCACTCCAGGAAGATGAACCTTTACTAATTGAATTCCCTGATGAAACAATCATGCATCTGACTGAATATCCATGGAAGATGTACTTTGATGGTTCATTCACTCAATAAGGCTCTGGAGTAGGGGTCCTATTCATAACTCCTCAAGGCTACAAGATTCCCAAATCTTAAAAATTTATGTTTCCATGCACCAACAATATTTCAGAATATGAAGCATTGGTCAACGGTCTTAACCTAGCTATGGAATGGAAGATCATAGAGTTACACGTATATGGTGACTCCCAACTAATTGTCAATCAGGTCAATGGGGAGTATCAAACAAAAGATAAAAAGTTGATGCCCTACAAGAAACTAGTTGATGACCTGAAGAAGTACTTTGTCTTTGTCACCTTCTAGCAGATATCAAGATCAGAGAACAAAGCTACAGACACTATGGCTACCTTAGCATCTATGCTACAACTGGAAGAACATCAATTTCGCTATGAATTCTTGGTGGAAGAACTATCCTATCCTGCATTTGATACCCTTGAATACCTGGTAATATGTGCTTTGAATACCCCAGACAAATCTCGGTATGCCAATATCATTACTTTCCTTTCTGACCAAACCATCCCTAACAATATATCCAAAAATGAGAAAATATCCATGATTAGGACAACATCACGTTACATCTTCATAACTAAAAACCTATATCAATGCGGTCTCAATGGCACACTTCTTAGGTGTTTAGAAGTCAAAGAGTCTGATCTAGCACTAAAAGAAGTCCATGAAGGTGTATGTGGATCACACTCAAACAAATTTTCATTAGCCAAGAAACTGCTTAGAGTAGGATATTATTGGCCTACCATGGAGAGAGATGCTATTTAGTTTTCAAAAGCATGTCTTAAATGCTAGACACATGGAAATCTCATCCATGGTCCTGCCAGAGAACTTATACCTTTCATAACACATTGGCCATTTCAACAATCGGCCTTTGACTTGGTTGGAAAAACATATCCCAACTCTTCAAATGGACACAAGTTCATCATTACGGCCACTGGGTATTTCAAAAAGTGGGTTGAGGTCATGATACTAATCAAAGCCACTAGAAAATAGGTGGCTATGTTAATTCTGAATTACATTATTTGTAGATATGGGATACCCTCTTCAATTGTAACAGACAATGGGGGAAAATTTAAAAATCAAGACATTCATGACCTTTGTGAATAGTTCCATATTACTCAACACTTCTCAATCTATTATCCTCAAGGTAATGGATAGGATGAGGCATCCAACAAAAATATTCTCAAGATTCTACATAGAACTGTGAGTAAGTCTGGCAGAGACTGGCATTTACAACTGAATCCAACACTATGGGATTACATAACAAGCATCAGAACACCAACTAGAGCCACACCATTTGCTCTAGTCTATTGCACTGAATCCATACTACCTATTGAAGTTGAAATCCCATATTTGCGGATATCTTTACAAGGTCTTGTTACTGATGAGCAGTACCGCATAGATAGGGTAAATTCTCTAGACTTACTAGATAAGTGTAGACAACAAGCGTTTGATCACCTCAAAGTGTATCAAGCACATATGTCCAAAGGTTACAATAAGAAGGTCAAACCATGAAAATTTGAAGTAGGAGATCTCCTCCTCAAAGATAATCCTAAGAACCAGCCTACCAGAGAGAAGAAAGGAAAATTTGAACCTAACTGGCTGGGACCTTATGTTATCACTGCTACTTTTGGGACTAGATATTATCAACTAGCTACACCTCAGGGAGACCTTCTTCTAGATCCTATCAACACTTTATATTTGGCTAGCAGAGCCTATACAAAAAAAAGTTTTTACAAAATACCAAAAACATTCAGAAAATTGATCCTAAAGAAATCCAAAAAAAGTGGAAAAGGTCATACAAAAAGGGTATCATTGGTGAAAACTGTCAAACAGGCACCTTGATACTACAAAAAACATTCAAAAAAGAAAAAATAGAATAAAAATTGAAAAATAGAAAAGTGCCTTGATGAGCACCTGGTAAAACAGGCATCTTGGTAGCAAAAAGAAAGAAAAGATCTTGCGAAGTGGTGAAAACTTGGCAATCAGGCGTCACTTGTGTTCTGCACTCCATCTATCAAAGCATTGCTGACACTAAGCCTTCATAATTTTACAAGTGCTCAAATGCTGACTTCATTTCCTAAATGGCTATTGTTGATGGGGTTTTGCTGAACGGGTCCTCCAACAGTCATAAGTTGTCACCGGGTTCTAGGGATAACATCCAACTCCACCTGCAAAGGTTGTCTGGGGAAATTAAATTCCCTGGGCCTTCAAGCACTTGGGTGTCGGGTCACAACGGTGTGGGGCTCGGTTGGGAGAAGTGACTATTTTTGAGGGGGATAGCTGGTTTCTTCAACTCAATACCTCTGGAGATTCAATACAGTAAGGTTTCCCCTAACATTCTACACTTAGCAAATAAAATGAAAAAGATCCTGCAGGGTTAGAAATACTTCATCTAACTATAGTCATGTTTAAACATTTAGAACATCAATAATACTCTGACATACTACACTAAATACCAAAGAAATACATAACCATCAGTTAGAACTTCATCAGTAGCAAGGGAAAAGAGGTCGTTAATATATTTTAACATATCAGAGTAGAAGCCATAAATAACATAAAACATGAAATACCATTAACTCAGAAGCAGGAATGCCAATAGTGTCATTGTAAAGAATTCTTCCTTCTTTATTAATGTCTCTTCCGGAAAGCACTAGTGCGTGATGCAATGGCGGCTCCAGGGGAGCATTTAGATATTGAAAATAGAACAATGGAACATTGAGCTCTGCAACTAAAATGAGAAATCACCTTTCTATTACTGTGGACAACAAAATCATCAATTTTGCCGACCCTTGGAAATGGGCTAGTCTGGCTATTTATACAACTCCGCTAACCCTAACCCTATTTTACATCATGTTTCGATAAAATACAATACCTGGGGGCCAGTACTACCTACGCCACCCTACAAAAGACCTTGAGATGGAATAGGTTTGCCATGTTAGAAGAATAAGACAAGAATATACAGTTGAAGAATCAGCCTCGAGAAGAGAGCTAGAAAGGAGAAAGGAGAAAGTAGGTCCCCTGGGGATCGAGGCTACATGCCTCATAAATGGAAAATATAGTGCCCTATCTCCAATGTGCTAGGTGTACTCCTGAGCGGCACCTCAAGAAGACCATCATGTCAGAAAACCAACTGTTAAGTTGACGTCTCCTTGAAGTAGCCAACCACCCTCTAATAGCTTTTATTAACTGATTCTCAAAGTGATCGGTTGGCTTCGGGGACCGGGACATGAATCACTTGAAATAATACAAAATTTTGGATCTAGGACTCCAGGATTCGAGAACTTACGTCCCCAAAAGAATAAAGAATACCCAATGCTTGAGTTTTCCCTGGCCTCCGGAGAAAGCTCAAGGTTGCTTATTATCATTGAAAGCTTGGAGGAGGCGGGAAATGCCATCTTCATCTATATCTTTTAGGCTAGCCCTTCGGTACTTGGCCACTTTGATTTGTTCCCCCAGGTTTGGAATATTCTCTTTAAACTCATCAGCCATTCTCACCGCGTCATGACCACTAAGTATCATGCAAGTTAACTTTTCCATCTGGGACCCATCTATCCCCTCCAGGGATTGATACCAGGAATTCATTATTTCATCAAAACTCCCCAAAACTGAATCTTCGGGGGTATATGTATTTGTGGTAAGGGGATTAGCCCCAGAAGTCTTTATTACAAAAGAATTATACAAATTGAAAGAATACTTCATAGCGTTAACCTGATCCTGCAGAGACCCTACCAGTTGCTTGATTACCTCCAATGTGAGGTTAAGTCTGGAGTGCTGGGTTCTCACAAAATCAAATGATTCATCCCCCAGAATTCTAGATTCAAAAATCATATCCTCCCCCAGGGTAAGGAGTTCTTTGAGCTCCACCTTCCATGCCTGGTAATTTTTGGTGTCACCCTCCCATAGGTCAATAAGAGTTTCTGCCCGGTGAATGACCTGCCGGGCCGTACATAAATCTGGGAGGGTGGACACTAGGAAATGCTGGGTGTTTCCTATTTGCTAGGTGACCCGCTCATCCACTTCTTGGGCTTACTTCTTCATTACTTGTAGGGAGTCTATGTCACTCTATGATAGATCTTTAGAGGTGGAGGCCTTCAGAGAAGCAACATTGATGGGTTGAGCCAGCTTAGTGAGCAACCCCATAAGGTTTGCGTTCTTTTCTTTTTCTGCTTTGAGCCTCTGGGCTTCCTTTTCATAATAGGATTCCACTGCCCTTGCTATCTCCTTCAGCAAGTTTACCTCACCTTGCTTTCCCCCTTTTCCTAGTGATACCTCTGCAACATTATAGTCCCTGGGCTCTGCGGTTGCTTCATCAGTGTCTAGGGGAGGTGTTGCCACAATGACAACTATTTCTCTGCTCGACCCAGTTCAAAGGGTATGAACTGTTTGGGCTTTCTTAGTGTTTGGCAGGGCCTGGACTTGGGCTATCATTTTGGCCAGGGAGAGAGGAGTCATGGGAGCGGACTAAGCTTTCCTTTTTCTTCTCTCTACTAGCCACTGAGGCGGTAGGGGTGGCCTTCCTGCCAGAATTTGTTCCCTTGATTCTTCCCTAGTGTTTTGTGTCTGTTTCTCCTTAGCGGCAGGGACCTCATCTGTTCTTCTCCCTACCTCTACTTCTTTTGCAGCAACATTTTCTTCATCAACCTCCATCTCCTCAGCCTTGTCCTTTGTGTCTATTACTGGGTCTGGACATTGGTAGGATTCCTTAGGGATTTCTTCTTCAAGCTGCTTGTCTTGTTGTTCTTCTTCTACTACCGGGGCCTCTTCCTCTATTGGCACCTCTTTTGGCAGTAGGGGAGGTGTTGGGCCACAGTAATCACCTTCCCAAAAGTTGCTCTTGAGAGTCGCACTTGGAACATGGCGACTGGGGCAGTTAGTCCTGAAGGTTCGGTTCCCCTAGCGGATGCCATTTGTTCACCTTGCTTTTGTTGGTCCACTCATGGACCTTGCATCACTTGAGCCCTGGAGGCAACCTCCAACTCTGACTCTTTTTCTTCAACCTTCCTTTCTTGTTCCTATGCAGGCTCTTGTTCAGGAGCTTCCTACTTTACAGCTCCCTGTTCTGCCCCGGGACCTCTATCTCTGCTTGTGTATTGTCCCCCTGCAAGTTTTTGAACTTGTCAGTTGCAAATACATCAAATTCCTCTTGCGGAGGGGGACTGGATGGGACCTCTATAGGCTCTATTTTCTTCTCCAGCTCTGGGGAACTGGAAGAGAGGATTTCCACTTGTTGGGGTTGGGATGTTCCCAACTCCAACTCTTCCTTTGGCTTTTTGCTAAGCTTCTTCTTTCTCTGGGTAACCAAAGGTGGCCCCACGTCCCTTATTGCTACTGCTTCCATGGGATCCACCCCCATTGCCTTTACCATTAGGGCTACCAATGACGGGGAGGAGGAGGGACAAAGTGGCCCGGCTATGAGTGGGGGAGTGGCCAGCCATGTTATTAATTTCTCCCTTATCTATTAGGAGGCTGCCACCGATTGCTTTATCTAGTTTGTGATGGGGACTTCTTGCACAAGAGGGGTTGTATCTATCCCTTTACCTTTATCATCTCTCTGTGAAGAAGTCCCGACCCCCGAAGTCAATTTTGGTACCGGCTGCGGAGTTAATTTTGGCGCCAACTGGGCTGCTCGGCGGGTACTTCTAGGGCACACCTTCTTAAAATAGGCGTGGCTTCGCTCGACCACCTCTCAAGTGAAGTCTTCAATTGTGGGCCCTTCCTAGGCATCCTAGTTTACTGGTGGGAGAGCCTTTGTATCGATCCCCTTTTCCTTGTACTAGGGATCAACTGTGGGGGCGGCATGTGAGAAGTCTGCCGGGAACCTCCAGAGCTTCAATTTCTGCATCATATCGGCTGTCATTCTGACATAGTTCTTGCTCTGCACCTCCACATCATCTTGAAGTTCTGCCCAGAAGTCCTCCATATGGATATGATGGGGCTCTCAAGCCCAGGGTAGTGCCGTTGCTATCTTTCTGTGCGGATCAAAATTTTTCTGCGCTAAGTAGAATTCCTGCAAGTTGTAACTTTTCAGCTTATTGTCCACCTCCTTTGCGGTGGCTAGGCTACATGTGTAATTCCCATAGGTGATTGTGAATAGAATGTTGGGTATCTTTTTGAGGGCAAAGAGGGTGTGCACCTTCATGATTTTCCTGCAATACTCCAAGAGCATGATCTTATCCCCATAATGTTTGGGCAACAAGTAAGGTTTTTTGGAGAAGCTGGTAACCTTAATGTAGGTGTGCGGTTGGAATTAAATGTAATAATGTCCATAACTATGGACCAAATTCATTGCCTTTAAGGACACGCGGTATCTGGCATCCCAGGTGGGTGTAAGCAGATGATAATAAATGAACACGTTGTTTACCCAACAAAAACTGGGGAAGCTGGCCTCCCATTGAACTTGTGGGAAATGGTCCCACGATGCCTTTTGTCCCAAGCCAATCCTGAGCATGCCATCTGTAAGTAGGCCATGGGTGTGGGGCCTCTGCTGTGCTAGGGCTCAGAAAACATAGGAAGACGTAAAATTTCTTCTTCCTATTCAGCTGCTGGAACTGGGAGTCGACATGATTGGAAATTATTGTCACCTAGTCAAAGTATCCTCCCTTGGTGGAGATGCCAAGGAGGAAGTAATACATCCATCGAGAAAACTCTTGGGTGGAGGGCTGCCCAAAGACCCAGGCCAATGCTATCATCCCCATTTGGATGCTCTCTTTGAATTTAGAGCGGGGAATTTCTATCTTCATTCTTTTAGGGTCCCTCTTCGGGGCCTTGAGCCAATGGATATTCATATATACCCGGGCAGCATCCTTCAGTTGTGTAAATTGTGCCAAGGCATCAGTCCTTGTAACCACTGAGGCCTTATCAAATTGTGCGATTCCCAGGCTTGCCTGGAATGTGACTGGGTCGAGGGAGACTAGAGGAGTGGGGTATCCCGTTGGTTCTGCGGCCGCGAGCATAATGGCCTAAACAGAAGAGTTTTAGTTGGTGGCCAATTTCAAGACAAGCTCTGGAGAGTGCACAAAGCACGGGAAGCAAGCCACCTTGAGGATTCTAGAGTTCCCAATGTTGATTGCCAGCTGATCTCCATCCTATCACTGGATGTGCATTATTTTCACCAAGGCCTGCATCTCTGGCCATGTTTCGACACTGGTGTCAGTGATAAGCTTAACCTTGGACTCAATCTTTAAGCCCATAATGACGTTGTCCTGCACAAATTTCATATTTAGGGGCATCTTCTCTAGGGCCTTCTCCATCTTAGATTTTACTGCTGCCCTGGTGGATGTTGCGGAAGGTAGCTCTGGACTTCCAGGTGGAGAAGATGCGGATGCTTCAAACATGTTTGAAAAATGAACTCCGGGAACCTGTGAGATAAAGTGATCGTCAGAACGCATTAATCAAAATAAATATTTTGGGGTTGGGAGATCTTACCACCGCGATACTTGCTTTTCCTAAAAAGTTAGTTTTATTCAAAAATATCTGAAAAGAAAACGCATCATATAAACTTAAGAATTTATTAGACTTTCGGGTCTGGAGATTTTATCATGCTTGGAAAAGACACAGGATGGATGAGGGTAGGAGATCCAGAGCCTGGAGAAGTAACCGTTGGCGAGGACGTGTAAAAAGGCAAGTCATCAATCCCACATGGGTGCCACATGCGTAGGTATTAAATGAAAGTTATGGCGATGACGGCAGAGCCAAATGTCTTAACGCATGAAAGGTGAAGGCCACTTGGCTGGAATTGATTGTGTGCATGGGACATAAATGAGGTTCTAATTGGTTTTATGGAGGAGATGGAAAATTGCCTGTTTGAAACCAGCTGAGAGCCAAGTTTCAAACAGGTGGTTTTCTACCCCGAAGCGAGTTCATGGGTGGAAAACTAGCAACCCAGGTGACTCGATCACCTTGTCAAGCCACTTGAAAGGATATACATAAAGGCCAAAGGATATACACATAGAAAAAGAGAGATATACAAAGATTATATACAAATATACACACATATTCACAAATATACAATGTGAAATGATATCTACGGGAAAACCAGACAAGGCAGAGACATATATATAGCTATTTACATATTTTACAAATGGACCACTTCTACATAGAGGGTGGAAAACCCTCTGGTAGAGCCGACCCACCAACGGGTGGCATAACCAGAAAATAGAAGGCAAAAAAAATAGAAAAATGACAAAACAAACAAGACAAAAGAAACCAAACAAACTAGAAGAAAATAGAAAGGCGAGAACAGAAAAACCAAACTGAGAATGCTGAAAGGTGGAGGAAAGGAGTTACCGCGGGAGCTCTGCAACAGCTCAAGTTTTCAAATGGTCACAATCGCCACCACGAAGCACTCACAATCGCCTGGAAATGACTGGAAGTGTTAAGCGCTAATTATTACTAACTCTCTGCAAATTGCTCTATTAATCGCTTTGAAATCACTTTGAAAGTTTTAATCGCAGTAAATGTGAAAGTGACAGATAAGTTTTATTTATACCCGTGGTAAAAAGGGGTAATCCTCCTCCTTCTAGAAATCTCTGGACAAGAAAACCTCTAGACCCCAGGCCCCAGGATTCCCCGCGATGATATCCTTAAGAACATCATGGTGAAGAATCCCGGAGTCCGGAGTCTGGTTCCCAACGAAGGACAACCTTCGGGACCGGAGTCCTAGAGACAAAAACCAAACAAACAAAACACCACACTGGGGAAGAAAACCCCAAAGAAAGAAAACAAAAGGAAAAAGACAAGGCAAAGCCACAAGAAAAAACAAACAAAAATAAAGAAAAAGGGGGACCCAACATTTTGCACACAAAATGTAGGGACAGGGATGCAAGGCATAACAAATGGTGACTATCTCAGACAAATGCCTTAGTGCATTTGAGAACTATAGAATCTATGGTTAGAAAAACTGGAACAAGCCACTTCTCGAAGCGTGTGACAGGCAAAGAGAAACATATCTGAGAGAATCCAACCACACAGGAATTAGTTTGGAGTCCATCATCAGTGGTGTCATGTGTGCTTTGGAAGGAAATCAAGCTGATGACATTTGGGAGGAGTAGAGAAGGGGCACTAATTACATCGAACCAGTCATCAATTTGCTCGCTTCCCCCATAGACCAAAGTTTTTTCTCGCTTTTCCTCTTTTGTTATTTTGTTTATTTTTAGGTGGGGAAGGTGGTAATTCTTTCACCATTAAGGTTAAGCTTAGCTAATTTTAATGGTGGTACTTCTTTCACCTACCCACCTATACTTAGATGTTTAAAGAGGGGATAAAGCTTTAGACCTGGAAAGAATTCTTTAAAGTTTCAGACCTAGGTCAACCAATTAGTACGACCAATCTACCCTTAGCGTGTCTGATTACTTGTTCCTTATATTACTTTTGTCCACTGATTGCCAGACTCCCAAAGACAACACCCGATGGGGATTGCTCAAAATGTGCCATATCCTGTGAAACAACCCCGGAGACCGGACCAACTCCACTATGCTAAAGATAGATTCTAGAGTTCACCATGCTGTAGACATCATACTAGAAACTAGAGTTATGTGAAGCATTTCAATTCCTGCAAGACAGAACAAAATGCTGGGACCAAAAGAACACCAGATGACAAAAAACAACAACAACAAAAGAAGACTGCCCCGGAGGACAGCCGACAAGACTATTTACAAGACAGGGTACCTCACAATGAGGTGCTTGGAAGAAATATTTGTAAGCAAAAGGCTTTACATATAATACAACTTTGGGCAAACTTACCCTACTCAAAATAGTGTTTGACAAACTATCCATTAACGAGAAATGCGACAGGTTCCCCAGTCAGGGTGTTGAGGCAGTAAGTATTTGCCCCATAGATTTTTGAGATTAGGTATGGTCCGAGCCAGAGCCATTGGAACTTGGTATGCTTTCCTTTCTTCTCCCAGGCCTTGTTCCACAACAGGACCAGATCTAAGATCTTACAAGCTTTGTATTGGGCCCTTCTGTCAAACCATCATTTTACCACTGCTTGATGACATACATGTAACCACCTGAATTTGGTCTGTCGCAACTATGGACCCTATTTTCCCTAAGTGTGATCATACCCTCAATTTATGTCCAAATGACCCTATTACTGCTTGGCATATTTCTTTTAAATCAATTTAATGTCCTAGGTGATTTTTATCACTGATTTATATTATCTATTATAGCCATACAATTCAAATCAATTTCGACCAATCAAATCAAACCAAAATCAAACATGGCTATAGTATTTAATTATA
>MU227940.1:1314501-1330706 GCA_018584345.1 Thuja plicata | reverse complement strand
ACCCTAACCTAACCCATCTCAACCACTTCTACCCTGGGTTCTAACCCTAACCTAACCCATCTCAACCACTTCTACCTTGGGTTCTAACCCTTCTCACCCCATTCACCCATGCTAATCTAATCTTAATTCTAAATTCTTCTCTAATCCACTTTCTAATGTTGTCACATTCCATTAAGGAATGCTTAGCAACTCCACCCATTTGAGAAAGTCCACTTTCTCAAGCTGGACTTTCTTAAATTCCTAAGTCTTCTTACACCCCCACATGCCTTATGAATGCCTTCATTAATATGAAGACCTTAAGCCCATGTCTCTCCCATGCCTTATTAATGCCTTGGGCATTAATAGCTCTTACATGTTCATTTATTGGGCCTCCTGATCCATAAATGAACCTTGTCCCCCTCTCTCTCTCCCATTCTTCTATAAATAGAAGCCTGTTTTGAGAGAAAATGAGCCTTCACTCAAGATTAGAATTGCTTTGTTATGCTGCCATTTTCATTCTAGAATTACATGCTATTTCATTACATGCTAGTTTATCATTGTTATTTCACCATTTAGAGTTAAAATACATGTTTTTACATCATTTAGCTTATTTTTGAATTAAATCCTTCATGCTAGGTTGTATTGGTCACTGATTCAATAGCATATTCTGAGGGATGATATGTTGTTGGTCACACTCCTCCTAGTTAGAAGGCAATAGATCGGTTTTAGTGGGTTTCCTATGTTTTTCATGTTTTCACTAACCCCATGATGCTAATATAATGATCTATTAAAGTGTTTGTGTTGATTCTAACAAGTACCCAAATACACACCCACAATACAAAATGTTCAAGGGCTACGTCTTGCTGTTCTTCCTTCTGCAGCAGATTTAAGAGCTGAACCTTCATGATGTTGTCACTGTTGTCAAATTCCTGCATAAACTATAAAACTGGGATCTATAAGTTAATTGGGAATACAGGGTTCTAACCATAAACTAGATGGAATGGGGATGTACCCAGGGTAGCCTTAATACGAATGTGATCTGCCCAAAGGGTGAATTTCAACTTTTGATGCCAATCCTGGGGATTCTGTTCGAGCAGGTGTTTGATCACTTCAAGTAGATTTTTGTTTGTTGATTCAGCAAAGACATTTTCCTGGGGATAATAGTTTCTAGAAAACTTCAGAGTGATCCTGCGATCGTAGCTCCATTCGAGTAACTGCGCCGAAGAAAATTCTAGACCATTGTCACATACCAAAGCAAAGGGCATTCCAAATCTTGTGACAATATTTTCTTCCAGGAATTTGATAACTACATCTGCCGTGTTGTTTTTGCAAGGTATAGCCTCAGACCACCAAGTGCAGTAATCAGTAGCGGTTAGAATGTATCGGTGGTTAGCAGATGAGTTGGGTTTGATTTCCTTGATGAAGTCAAATTCCCACTAGGTGAAGGGGATAGCCTCATAGACTGGTTGTAAAGGCATGGCCGGGTTACACTCACGATGTGCTGCGGTTTAGCAAGTATGGCATTTCCTGACATGAGCGTAAACATCCTTGAATAGACAGGGCCAATAGTATCCAGCCCAAAGGATCTGATGGGCAGTGGCATCGGCTGAGCCATGCCTAGTTCCAAACTGCCCATGAAATTCATTAATTACTTTCACAGCTTGGTCTCTTTCGATGCACCAGAGGTACACTCCCTCATAGTTTCTGCGATAGAGCGCACAGTTTTTGATCATGAAGTGAGTACTTTTCATCTGCAAGGCATGGTATTTGTGGGGAGGTAATCCCTCTGGGCATTTATTATTTAGTAACAAGTATACTAAATTGGTATACCACGGGTCTTGAGTAATGGACTCCACTATGTAAGTTTGACATTCTATGCGGGGAGTCTTTTCTGCCATCGCTCGACTTAGTCCTTGGCCCTAGACTATCTTCATGGGCTGCATTTCTAAGTCATACTCCTAGAGGATGGCCATCCATTTCCCCCGTCTCTCATCCAATTCACTCTGAATTAGCAGAGACTTGATGGCCTGGTCCAAAATGATAGCATGTACCTTGCTCTAAAGAATATAATGTCAGAATTTCTTCACGGTGCGAACTAGAGAAAAGGCCTACTTTTCTAGTGGTGAATATCAGACTTCAGCATTCTTGAAGGGGGAACTCATGAAAGCTATTGTTCATTCCTCCCCTTCAACCTTCTGGGTCAACACTGCCACGGTAGAGTGCATCAAAGCAAAAGAGTAAATGTAAAATGGAAGAGAATAGTTTGAACTAGCCAGGACAAGTGCTTCCGTAATTGTCTGTTTAATTTGGGTGAACGCTCACTTTGCTTCAGGGCTCCACTCAATTTTGGTATCCTTCTTCATCATCTCATTGGGTGGTTTAATTATTTCTGTGAATCCTGTGATGAACCACCGGATAAAGTTGATCTTTTCAAAGAAGGATCGCATCTCTTTCTTGCTGCCAGGCATTTGTAAGTTTAGCAATGCTTCGACTCTATCAAGGTCTATGGATATACCCTTCTCTGAGATGATATGCCTGAGCAATTTCCCCTTGGTGACCTCGAATATGCACTTCTTGGGGTTGAGGAATATTCCATACCGGTGACATCTCTCACAGATCTGAGCGAGATGGGCAGGATGGTCACGCCTGTCCTAAGAAAAGATGGTCAAATCATCCATGTAGATGATTATGCACCAATTCACAAGGCCCTCGAACGCAATGTCCATGGCCTTTTGAAATGTAGCCCCTGCATTGATCAGACCAAAGGGCATTCTCCTGTATGCAAACGTTCCCCACTTGGTGGTAAACACTATTTTCTCTCTGTCTTCATACTTGACCATGACCTGGTTATATCCCAAGTATCCATCCAAGAAGGACATCATCTGGGATCCGTTCACTATTTGCAACACCTCATCCAACGAAGGGAGAGGGTGATTATCTTTCTTAGAGGCCTTGTTCAAGTTTCAGAAATCCACGCAAAGGCGGATCTCACCATTCTTCTTTTTCACAGGGACCAGGTTGGCAACCCACGTAGTGTGCTAGATCAGGAAGATTATCTAGGCTGACAACATTTTTTCTACCTCCTAATGAATCAGAGGCTCTATTAGGGGGTTGACTGGTCTTTGCTTTTTCCGAAAGGGCTTAGCATCAGGTTTCAGGGGAATAGTATGGGTCATGATAGATGTGTCATATATTTTCAAGTCTTCATAACCCCAGGAAATTACATCAATGTATTCTCGAAGAACCATGAGAATCTTCTCCTTTTCCTCAGGGGAATAGGAGGTACCAATGTGAATAATCTTTTCCTCACTGGGCTGGTCTATGTTTACCTTTTTGAACTTTCCTCCATCAGAGGAAGATGACACCTTCTCCCAGGCCCGAGGGTCTGAGTCAAAGATTCATTCTAGTGCAACCATCCCCTTTGGGATGGTGTTAGTAGGTAGGTCCATGATCCCATCATCTTCATCATCCTGCCCAGTATCGTCATGGTCTCGTTCTTCCACTATCTGATTTTCAAAGATGCCAACATTCGCCATGAAGGCCAGGATATGCTGATTGTCCTCAAAAACCTGATAGTGGGTGACATTATCTAGAATGGATGGGGTAGGGACCATCTCAACTAAAAATCTCTAGAGTTTCAAGTCGACCATTGGCTCAAGTGTGCTGGCGGAAATGATGAGGGCATCCGAGACATAATTCTATCGCTGGGGAATGAGGTCAATGCCAAAGGCATCAAAATATTCAATAAGGCTCCAAGATCTATTGTGGTATGTAGCTAGCCTTTTGTCGTGACATGTGCATTGACTCCAGACTTACTTAACAATCAACTCTAAATCACCCAGAGCCCAGAGGCGGGTGACACCTTTCCTTAACATGAATAAGAGCCCAAGGACCAAAGCCTCATACTCTATGACACTATTTGTACAGTTAAACTATAGTCTGTAGGATGTGAGGAAGGGCTTCCCTTGCGGGTTGATTAGTTCTACCCCAGCCCTATAGCCTTGTTTGGATCGGGACCCATCAAACTTAAGGGTCCATAAGTCATTGTTCATAATCTGGGGCTGGGAAAGGGGAGTAGTCTTTGGATTATTGCTGGGAGACCTAGGGGTTCCTTCCCAGACTACCGACGTGACAATAGAATTTACCTCCAGAGGTGTTTGGATTTGGGATTCCTGGGGAGATGGCACCAGAGGCACGCATCCCATAGGAGTACTAGGCCCTGGGGAATCAGTTACATGTTTATTCTGGAAGGTATCTAGGTGCTGATTAGCGATCAAAAGACATGGCCCACACTCAAGCTCTGAGTGTTTCTGGTAGTGTACTTAGCACCAAGTGCCAGATAGGAGTGTAGTAAGGGTTGGTGTGGCACCTTGAGAGTCAACCTCAACTCTCATCTTTTCTTCTAGGTCCTGGGCTCTCTACAGCACTGTGAGATCCTCTCCGGGGATGAAATCAAATGTTAAAATTTAAAAGGGTCGGTACACCCCAGGGAAGTCTCAGATAAAAAGACCTCATTGACCCACCCAACCTCGGTAAGGGCCTGTTTCATCTGGGGTTCACTTTCAACCCAGATCTTATTTGATTCTCCCTCCCACGGAAGCCATAAGTGGGTGAAGTCGGTCGAAAAGTATCCATGCAAAGACTTAGACCAATTCTAACTTAATAACATCATGTAAGTCTCTAGGATGTCCACCACTTAGATATCAATGATGCTGGCTATTCTAGGGTCTTGGATAAGCTGTATCTAGACATTCTTCAATTCTCCCACCATTCTTACGGCAGTCTTGTCCAGCTGGATCACTGCACCATTAGATGGGGTGGGGTGGAATTCGAGCTTCTGACAAATGGACAAGGGCATGATATTACCTGAAGCTCCAGAGTCTACTAAGCAGTTGTGTATATTTTTGCTTTGGATATTTAGGCCTAGCAGGAAGGGAGGATCCTCATTGTTTCCCCAGAAGATGGCCATGTTAGCATCTTCGAATGAGAGAGTGTTGGGCGGGCGGCTGACGGCTTCTGGGTTTCCTAAGAGCTTCAAAAGAGACTTCTTCTACTCGGGACAATTTAGCAAAAGCTCCATTAAGGTCATGGAGGTGGTGGTTTATTCTAACACCTTCATAATATCGAACCTTCCTCCTAGGAACTAGTGATCTTCCTTGGTGAGATGTTTTACTTGGTTAGAGCTAGAACCTTTTGGAGGAGCGGGTCGGTCAGTGCTGTTATTCTGGGGAGGAGGGGTGTCTTTGATAGGGGGTGTGAGTGTGTAAGCTGGTCCTTTACCAACCTGACTCTGAGTATTATATGGATTCTGCAGGTTAGTAAAGGCATTGGCCTTGAAGGGCAGGATAGATTCATCAAAGAACCCCTGTAATTCAGATTTTTCTTCATCCTCCCTAGAAGTTCCGAAGAAGATGGTGTCACAGGTGAAGGCACTGTGGGTTGGCTCCTAGACAGAAGGTTCTGGAGGGGTGGCATCATGCGACTGCTGCCTGTCTAGCTTGGAAATCATGATGACCTTTTTCAAGGTGGCACAACTCACCTCATTGTGTGAACCCATGTCATGCAATCTACACCAATTAGTCATGGGCTCGAAGTCTGCAACTAGTGTGAAATGTGATGGTCCAACACCAATTTGGTTGGTGTTTTGGTTCAAAGGCGGGCCTCTGGTGTTTGCGTTATTATTCCATTACTGTTGATTAGGTCTAGGCCCATTGTTGAAATTTCTTCCTCTGGCGTTGTTGTTTCATTGGTCGGAGAAAATGTTCCCCCTCTAGGAATTTGAATTTTGGGGCACATAGGACCCTGCCTTCAGTTGGCCCATGTCCACTGTCAAGGTAGACAACATTCACCAGAGAGATTCAACCTCGATGGTCAATTGAGTGTTAGTGTCACAATGTGATGGTTGTTGTTGTTGTTGGCTTCCTGAGAAGGTAGCAGTATTAGCCAGAGTCAAGGGCAAAAATCCTCTAGTCATGAATGATTGAAAGAAGGGCACTCCACACGGTTGTGTCTGAGACTATTGTGCCTGCTGTGGCTGATTCCAAGGGAAAACTTCCAGACCTGGCACCATCTAGGTCTGAGTTGGGTAGACATACCGGGCCTGTTGGTCTATCAGGGGTGGTAGAGGATTCATCGCCATTGAAGGGGCACCCATCACCAGATTGGGGTTGTACCCCCCGACATACGCAGTTCCACCGGGGATCATGTTGAAGGGCGTACTCTACCCAATCTTGCCTAGAGATTTGTTGAGACCTCAGGACAGTTCTAAAGCTAGGTTGTAAACTTTTGCTAAGGTGTCCTGGTCACCTTTGGTGGTTGTTCCCCAAAGGAGAGTGGCAACAAAAGGGTCCATCGCGTTAAGGTAAGTCTGTATGATTACTTTTGGGGATGGCATAAAAGGGCCCGTGCACCACTTCAAGGCACGCTGGAACCTATGGTTGAATGCTACAAGGGGTTCATTGGGTTTCTTTCTGATGGAGATGAACTGGCTATGGGACCAGGCTGGGTCCACATGCACGCAAAAGGAAGCCAGGAAGGTATCCTCCATGTCCTGCCATATATTTATGGAGTTGGCAGGAAGGTTAAGGTACCATTTCAACTCACCTTGTCCTAAAGACAAGGGAAACATACGAGTCACCACATCCTCATGCTAGATTTGATGTCAGTTCATGGCATCTTTGTATGCCTGTAAATGCTCTTCTGTGGTCTATGAGCCTAAGTGCTCATATTGTGGGAAGATCTTCTCTGGGTGAGAAGGTAAGTTGTTGATTATG
The DNA here is from genome assembly GCA_018584345.1 of Thuja plicata. Classification (NCBI taxonomy): domain Eukaryota; kingdom Viridiplantae; phylum Streptophyta; class Pinopsida; order Cupressales; family Cupressaceae; genus Thuja; species Thuja plicata. Next base: position 1,323,954 of record MU227940.1, on the reverse strand, counting down.
CCTGAAAAAGTACCTATTGGGGACCTAGTGTTTCCAAAATATGCGGCTATTGGGGAAAATATATGTTGGGTAGTATGGGTATTGGTTCCTGGGATTTCCTGAGAAGCTTGGGTATTCTGAGGTATGCTAGACCCCCAGACAATTGTGGCTGGTATGAATTTTGAGGTCCATTTCTTTTGACCAGGAGGCTCGAGTTTGACAAATCTTCTGGGATTCAGGGCAGACCTAAGGACTCTTTCAAATTTTGCAAGGGAGAAAGACCCAATCCCACTGAAGGCTTGCCTCTTAAAACTATAACTCAGGGAACCCTTAGGAGATGTAAAATTAGAATCTCTAGAGGGGGATGAGTTCATGCCCTCCTAGCGCCAGTTTTTGTTGACGGGGTTTTTCTGACCGGGTCTGCCAACAGTCATAAGTTGTCACCGGGTTCCAGGGATACCGGCCAACTCCACCTGCAAAGGTTGTTCGAGGAAATTAAATTCCCTAGGCCTTCAAGCACCTGGGTGTCAGGTCACGATGGTGCAGGGCTCGGTTGGGAGAAGTGACTATTTTCGAGGGGGATAGCTGGTTTCTTCAACTCAATAGCTCCGTAGATTCAATACAGTAAGGTTTCCCCTAACATTCTACATTTAGCAAATAAAATGAAAAAGATCCTGCAGGGTTAGAAATACTTCATCTAACTATAGTCATGTTTAAACATTCAGAACATCAATAATACTCTGACATACTACACTAAATACTGAAGAAATATATAACTATCAGTTAGAACTTCATCAGTAGCAAGGGAAAAAAGGTCATTAATCTATTTTAACATATCAGAGTAGAAGACATAAAGAACATAAAACATAAAATACCATTAACTCAGAAGCAAGAATGCCAACAACATCATTGTAAAGAATTCTTCCTTCTTTATTAATGTCTCTTCTAGCAAGCACTGGTGCATGATGTAATGGCGGCTCTAGGGGAGCATTTAGCTATTGAAAATAGAACAATGGAGCATTGAGCTTTGCAACTAAAATGAGAAATCACCTTTCTATTACTGTGGACAACAAAATCATCAATTTTGTTGACACTTGGAAATGTGCCGGTCTAGCTATTTATACAACTCCTCTAACCCTAACCCTATTTTACATCATGTTTCAATAAAATACAATATCTGGGGGCTAGTACTACCTACGCCACCCTACAAAAGACCTTGAGATGGAATAGGTCTGCCATATCAAAAGAATAAGACAAGAATATACAGTGAAAGAATCAGCCTTGAGAAGAGAGCCAGAAAGGAGAAAGGAGAAAGGAGAAAGTAGGTTCCCCGGACATTGAGACTACATGCCTCATAAATGGGAAATGTGGCACCCTATCTCCAATGTGCCAGGTGTACTCCTAAGTGGCACCTCAAGAAGACCATCTTGTCAAAAAACCAACTATTAAGTCAACATCTCCTTGAAGTAGCCAACCACCCTCTGACAACTTTTATTAACCGCTTCTGAAAGTGACCGGTTGGCCTCAGGGACCGGGACACGGATCACTTGAAAGAATATAAAATTTTGGATCTGGGACTCTGGGATCTGGGAACTTACATCCCCAAAAGAATAAAGAATACCCAACGCTTGATTTTTCCCCGACCTCCGAAGAAAGCTCAAGGTTGCTTATTATTATTGAAAGCTTGGAGGAGGCGAGAAATGCCATCTTCATCTATATCTTTTAGGATGGCCCTTCAGTACTTGGCCACTTCAATTTGTTCCCCCAGGTCTAGAACATTCTCTTTAAACTTGTCGGCCATTCTCACTGTGTCATGACCACTAAGTATCATGCGAGTTAACTTTTCCATCTGAGACCCATCTATCCCCTCTAGGGATTGATACCAGGACTTCATTATTTCATCAAAACTCTCCAAAACTGAATCTTTAGGGGTATATGTATTTGTGCTAAGGGGATCATCCCATGAAGTCTTTATTACAAAAGACTTATACAAATTAAAAGAATACTTCACAGTGTTAACCTTATCCTGCAGAGACCCTACTAGTTGCTTGATTACCTCCAATGTGAGGTCAAGTCTAGAGTGCTGGGTTCTCACAAAATCAAATGATTCATCCCCAAGAATTCCAGATTCAAAAATCATATCCTCCCCCAAGGTAATGAGTTCTTTGAGCTCCACCTTCCATGCTGGGTAATTTTTGGTGTCACCCTCCCACAAGTCAATAAAAGTTTCTACCTGGTGAATGACCTGCCGGGCCATATATAAATCTAGGAGGGTGGACACTAGGAAACCCTGGGTGTTTCCTATCTGTAGGGTGACCCACGCGTCCACTTCCTGGGCTTTCTTCTTCATTACTCGTAGGGAGTCTATGTCACTATGCGGTAGATCTTCAGAGGTGGAGGCCTTCAGAGGAGTAACACTGATGGGTCAAGCCAGCTTAGTGAGCGACCCCATAAGGTTTGCATTGTTTGCTTTTTCTGTTTTGAGCCTTTGGGATTCCTTTTCATAATAGGCTTCCACTACCCTTGCTGCCTCCTTTAGCAAGTCTACCTCACCTTGCTCTCCCCTTTTTCCTAGTGATACCTCTGCAACATTCATCAGCATCTAGGGGAGGTGTTGCCACAATGAAAACTATTTCTTCGCTTGGCCCAGTTCGAAGGGTATGAAATTTCTAGGCTTTCTTAGCCTTTGGTGGGGCCTGGACTTGGGCCATCATTTTGGCTAGGGAGAGAGGACTCACAGGAGCGGACTGAGCTTTCCTTTTTCTTCTCTCTACCAGCCACTGAGGTGATAGGGGTGGCCTTCCTGCTAGAATTTGTTCCCTTGATTCTTCCCCAGTATTTTGTGGCTATTTCTCCTTAGCGGTAGGGACCTCATCCATCCCTCTCCCTACCTCTACTTCTTCTACATTAATGTTTTCTTCATCAACCTCCATCTCCTCAGCCTTGTCCTCTGTGTCTATTACTGGGTCTGGACTTTGGTAGGCTTCCTCGAGGATTTCTTCTTCGAGCTGCTCATCCTAATGTTCTTCTTCTATTGCGAAGGCCTCTTCCTCTATTGGCACCTATTTTGGCAGTAGGGGAGGTGTTGGGTTGAGATTTAGAGTTTGGGCTATTGTAATCACCTACCCAAAAGTTGCTCCTGGGAGTGGCCCTTGGAACGTGGCGACTGGGGTTACAGTTATTCCTGAAGGTCCAGTTCCCCCAGCGGATGCCATTTGTTCACCTTGATTTTGTTGGTCCACTCCTAGACCTTGCTTCACTTGAGCCCCGGAGGCAACCTGCGACTCTGGCTCTTTTTCTTTAACCTTCCTTTCTTGTTCCTATGCAGGCTCTTGTTTAGGAGCTTCTTGCTCTGCAGCTCTCTGTTCTGCCCCCGAGACCTCTGTCTCTGCTTGTGTATTGTCTCCCTGTAAGTTTTTGAACTCATTAGTTGCAAATACATAATATTCCTCTTATGGAGGGGGACTGGCTAGGACCTCTGCAGGCTCTGTTTCCTTCTCCGGCTTCCGAGAACTGGAAGAGAGGATTTCCACTTGTTGGGGTTGGGATGTTCCCAACTCTGGCTCTGCCTTTGGATTTTTGCTAAGATTCTTCTTTCTCCAGGTAACCAAAGGTGGCCCCACGTCTCTTATTGCTACCACTTCCATGGGATCCACCCCCGTTGCCTTTACCATTAAGGCTGCCAATGACGGGGAGGAGGAGGGACGAAGTGGCTCGGCCATGAGTGGGGGAGTGGCCAACCGTGTTATTAATTGCTCCCTCATCTACTGGGAGGCTACCACTGATTGCTTTATCTATTCTATGATGGAGACTTCTTACGCAGGAGGGGTTGTATCTATCCCTTTACCTTTATTGTCTCTCTGTGAAGAAGTCCTGGCCCTCAGAGTCAATTTTGGTACCAGCTGCGGAGTTAATTTTGGCACCGGCTGGGCTGCTCGGCGGGTACTTCTGGGGCACACCTTATAAAAATAGGTATGGCTTTGTTCAACCACCTCTCGAGTGAAGTCTTCAATTGTGGGCCCTTCCTGGGAATCCTAGTTTACTAGTGGGAGAGCCTTTGTATCAATCCCCTTTGCCTTGTACTGGGGATTGGTAGTGGGGGCGATATTTGAGAAGTCTATCAAGAACCTTCGGAGCTTCAATTTCTACATCATGTTGGCCATCATTCTAATGTAATGCCTGCTCCGCACCTCCACATCATCTTGGAAATCTACCCAGAAGTCCTCCATATGGATATGATGGGGCTCTAAAGCCCAGGGCAGTGCCGTTGCTATCTTTCTGTGCGGATCAAAATTTTTCCACGCTAAGTAGAATTTCTGCAAGTTGTAACTTTTTAACTTATTGTCTGCCTCCTTTGTGGCAGCCAGGCTACATGTGTAATTCCCACAAGTGATTAGGAATGAAATTTTGGGTATCTTTTTGAGGGCAAAGAGGGCGTGCACCTCCATGATTTGCCTGTAATACTCCAAGAGCATGATCTTGTCCCCACAATGTTTGGGCAACAAGTAGGGTTTCTTGGAGAATCTGGTAACCCTAATGTAGGTGTGCTATTGGAATTGAATGTAATAATGTCCATAACTATGGACCAAATTCATCACCTCTGAGGACAGGCGGTATCCAGCATCCCAGGTGGGTGTAAGCAGATGATAATAAATGAACGCATCATTTACCCAAAAAAAACTAGGGAAGCTGGCCTCCCATTGAACTTGTGGGAAATGGTCCCATGGTGCCTTTTGTCCTGGGCCAATCTTGAGCATGCCATCTGTAAGTAGGCCATGGGCATGGGGCCTCTGCTGCGCTAGGCCCCAGAAAACATAGGAAGACATGTAAAATTTCTTCTTCCTATTTAGTTGCTGGAACTAGGAGTCGACATGATTAGAAATTATTATCGCCCAGTCAAAGTATCCTCCCTTGGTGGAGATTCCAAGGAGGAAGTAATGCATCCATCAAGCAAACTCTTGGGTGGAGGGCTGCCCAAAGACCCGGGCCAATGTTATCATCCCCATCTGGATGCTCTCTTTGAATTCAGAGTGGGGAATTTCTATCTTCATTCTTTTAGGGTCCCTCTTCAGGGTCTTGAGCCAATGGGTATTCATATATACCTAGGAAACATCCTCCAGCTATGTGAATTGGGCCAAGGCATCAGTCCTTGTAACCACCGAGGCCTTATCAAATTGTGGGATTCCCAGGCTTGCCTAGAATGTGACTGGGTTGAGGGAGACCATAGGAGTGGGGTATCCCATTGGTTCTACGGTTGTGAGCATAATAGCCTAAATAGAAGACTTATAGTTGGTGGCCAATGTCAAGACAAGCCCTGGAGATTGCACGAAGCACAGGAAGCAAGCTTCCCTGAGGATTCCAGAGTTCCCAACGTTGATTGCCAGTTGATCTCCAGCCTTTCACTGGATGTGCATTATTTTCACCCAGGCCTACATCTCTAGCCATGTTCTGACACTGGTGTTGGTGATAAGCTTAACCTTGTATTCAATCTTTGAGCCCATAATGACGTTGTCCTGCACAAATTTCATAGTCAGGGGCATCTTCTCTAGGGCCTTCTCCATCTTGGATTTTACTGCTGCCTTGGTGGCTGCTGCGAAAGGTAGCTCTGGAATTCAGGGTGGAGAAGATGCGGATGCTTCAGACATGTTTGGAAAATGAACTCCAGGAACCTACAAGACAAAGTGACCGTTATAACACATCAATCAAAATAAATATTCTGGGGTCCGGAGATCTTACCACCATGATACTTGCTTTTCCTGAAAAGTTAGTTTTATTCAAAAATAGCCAAAGAGAAAAGGCATCATATAAACTTAAGAATTTATTAGAAATCTGGGTCCAGGGATTTTATCACACTTGGAAAAGACATGGGATGGATGAGGGTAGGAGATTCAGAGCCCGAAGAAGTAACCATTGCTAAGGACGTGTAAAAAGGCAAGTCATCAAGCCCACGTGGGTGCCACATGCGTAGGTATTAAATAGAAGTTATGGCGATGATGACGGAGCTTACTGTCCGAACACGTTAAAGGTGAAGTCCACTTGGTTGGAATTGATTGTGTACATGGGACATAAATGAGGTTTTGACTAGTTTTATGGAGGAGAGAGAAAACTTCCTGTTTGAAACCACTCGAGAGCTGAGTTTCAAACAGGTGGTTTTCTACCCTTAAGCGAGTTCATGGGAAAAAAACTAGCAACATAGGTGACTCGACCACCTTGTAAAGCCACCTAGAAGGATATACATAAAGGCTGAAGGATATACACATAGAAACAGAGGGATATACAAATATTATATACAAATATACACACATAATCACAAATATACAACGCAGAACAATGTCCGCAGGAAAACCAGATAAAGCAAAGACATATATATAGCTATTTACATATTTTACAAATAGACCACTTCTACAAAGAGGGCAGACAACCCTCTGGCAGAGCTGACCCACCAACGGGTGATAGAACTAGAAAATAGAAGGCAAACAAAATAGAAAAAATGACAAAACAAACAAGACAAAAGAAACCAAACAAACCAGAAGAAAATAGAAAGGTGGGAATAGAAAAACCAACCTAAGAATGCTGAAAGGTGGAGGAAAGGAGTTACCGTAGGAGCTCTGCAATAGCTCAAGTTTTCAAACAGTCACAATCGCCACCACGAAGCACTCACAATCACCTAGAAATGACTGGAAGTGTTAAGTGTTGATTATTACTAACTCTCTGCAAATTGTTCTGTTAATCACTTTGAAATCGCTCTGAAATTTTTAATCATGGTAAATGTGAAAGTGATAGATAAGTTCTATTTATACCTATGGTAAAAAGGGGTAATCCTCCTCCTTCCGACAATATCCAGACAAGCAAACCTCTGGACCTCAGCCCCGGGGATTCCCCACGATGATATCCTTAAGAACATCGTGGTGAAGAATCCTGGAGTCCAGAGTCCGGTTCCCAATGAAGGACAACCTCTGGGACCAGAGTCCCAGAGATGAAAACCAAAAAAACAAAACACCACACTGGGGAAGAAAACCCCAGAGAAAGAAAATAAAAGGAAAAAGACAAGGCAAAGCTGCAAGCAAAAACAAACAAAAAGAAAAAAAAGGGGGACCCAACATTTTGCACACAAAATGTAGGGACAAGGATGCAGGGCATAACAACTATCTTATCCTCACTTGGGATTTGTCTACATTTACATCTTAGGAATAAGTCATTCTGCACTCGGGGCATCTTTGCGGGCATGGTAGGTTTTGGTTGCTAGATTTCTCTAGGATGGTTTGCCTCACAAGCACAATGTTTCTTGATACATACAAAACAATGTCACTTTTCCAAAATAAGGGCATCTTTTCAAACATCACATATCTAGACATGACATTTACATTAATAGAGTTCCTACAAGGCTATATTGGATCACAAACATGAACGAATTATCTTATCAATGCATAGACATGAAACACCATATTGCTTATATTCTAATTTTCTGATTGATGAATCTCTATTATGTTTGGAAAATGAATGAACAAGTACTATTTAAACACATAGTTGATATTGGTTTGATTATGATTCTTTTATGTCATGATGATGTTTTCAACTAGGGGCATCTAAGTAATTATAAATTTTATTTGATTGATTCATAATTGATGATTTATTATGTCTTCTTAGTTACGCAATGACATCTGTGAAAAGACAAAGAGTCACAAGGATAGGGGGGCATGATATTTTCTTAATTTTCTATGTATGGTGATTATTTCAAATGATCCTATAAATTTCACCTAACTTAGATGTTTATGATAAGAGCTACCACTATGGGTGGATAGCCACATATATCTTGATCTTTGTTATGTGTAAACTATGGTGAGGTTGAAACAATTTCCTTGTCTTTTTTCTGGTCCAGATTCTCACTAAGGTATATGAATCATAATGTACCCAAGGATATGAATTTTCAAGTTCATTGTGGGTCCAATATCTTGCCTTACACAAAATCTGGTATATTAAAAGGAAGGTGACTATTTTATTATCCTGGCTTCTATGCCTTGATGCCTAAGTCTATTTCCAACATTTTAATAAAACATAGTATTCACACCTTCATAATATCAGTGGGTATTAGTGATGGTTGTACTACCAGGTGGTATCCATTCTAAAAAATGCCCAATGATGATAAAATGCTACAATATCTGCAAATTAGTGACAAAGTCCTAAGAGTCTGCATGTAGCTGCATTTAGAGATTGCATGATGCATTTTGAAAGAAAAACATAAGGATTTGAGCTCAAACTCCTTTCTATTTTTAATTCATCTGAAATCCAAGTTTATTACTAATACCCATGTTTCCCAAAATCTTTGATCTATCAGGAACAAAATCAAACTCACCTTTTCAAAACATAATTAAACTTGGTACTAGTGTGTTTATTTTTAAATGCACCATCTTTTTTCACTTCTTCTACTCCATTCTTTCTTGCCCTAACCTATTCCATGCAAGTGACACATTCTTTCAACAGAGGGATTTCATTCTTTTTCCTTCGATTTCATTCCCAAGGGGGCATGATCACACTATCATCAATTAATTTTTTACTTGAAACAACATTAAAATGACTTTGTTATCAAACAAACTAAGTGCATGACAGTTTTCTTGAATAAGTCAGAATTGTTGGATATAAATATTTGGTTCTCATGAGCTGGATATCTTGTGCCCCCTCATTTTAAAAGATTCTTATTAAGCTCCTAGCATCTTCTTACTAACTTTTGGATGACAACCAAGTTCAGGATCAATATTATCAATATTTTGGATGACAACCAAGTTCAGAATTGGTATCTTTAAGATCTTTTATTGATCTTTGGAAGACAACCAAGCTCAAGGTCAATTCTATTAGTTTAGTTTGATCAAGTGTGAGACTGATCTCATCAACATTTCATTCGACAACCAAGAACGAAATTCTCGATCTTTCTGAAGTCAAAATTAAAAACTTTTTTTGAATCAATGCGCTGATCACACATCAATTCAAAGAGGGACAAATGTAACGACCTAAATTTGGTCTGTTCCAACTATAGACCTTATTTTCCCTAAGTGTGATCATACCCCCAATTATGTCCAAATGACCCTGTTACTGCTTGGCATAATTCATTCGAATCAGATTTAAATTCATAAGTGATCTAATCACTAATTTACATTAATCACTTTAGCCAATCCAATCAATTTAATTCAATCAATTCAAATCATACCTGGCTAAGGTAATTAATTTAAAAGGGAATTAATGAAATCCTATTTATACCTCATCACTTGCAGAATCAATTCCTTAGCCTAAATTGATTCAATTTGGCTATAGTCCTAAATTAATTATTACAAAGCAATCAAAAGCTTAAATGATTAATTAAATTCCTATTATTAAGTGAATATGTATTACAACAATTCATTTTATTAATATTCCCTCAAACCTAACCAATCTCAACTACCCAACCATGAGTTCAAACTCATCCCAACCCCTTCTCACATG
>MU227940.1:1247290-1295794 GCA_018584345.1 Thuja plicata | reverse complement strand
AAAAGAGGGGTTTTATTTCAATTAAATAAATTAGAAGAATTTTATTTAATTAAATGGGGGAAATTGAATTTAATTAAATAAGAGGAATTTAATTAAAAGGGAGATTAAATATTTTAATTAAATAAGAAGAGTTTTATTTAATTAAAAGAGAGATTAAATCTTTTAATTAGATAAAAATGATCAAACCTTAGGAAATATTGAAATAATTGAATAATTGAATTAATTACAATTTGATCAAGGAAATTTATTTGAATTAAAAATATTCCAAAGCATTGATTCAGAAATTTGATAAAATGATAAAATAATAAATGGGGCCCAGAGTCTAGGCGACCATTTTAGGGTGCATATAGTAACAAACTCTTACACTTTTGTAATACAAACCATTTGTAGTCACTTATTACTCTCTCTCTATCTCTCTCTCTCTCTCTCACACACACACACACACCTTCTCACTCTTTCTCACTCCCTCCCTTAAGTCTTTTCGTATTTTTACATAGTGTGTACATGCTATGTAAACCATAAATTTAAATAGCGCGTACACACTATTGTGCGTACACCCTTTTAAATGCACTGGAATACGCCAAGCCTAAGGCTTGGATTTTACTTGGAAATCCAACCCAAAGGCTTAAAGGATTCATATAGGTCTAAGACAGGTTTTCTAGCAAACATACAAACAATTTACATCTCTTTTTGTGTGCTCCCTGTCAAGTTTACTTGTGGTTCAATAATGATAAAATCAGATGACCTGATATTGTAGATCTCTTTGTTATCTATATAACCATATAATTTATTTTGAATTCTGATTATGTTAAGCTTTTCATCTCTAATTTTTTTTTTTAATGTATGTTTGATTTTTTTCAAAAACCAATGTGTAGTTACCTTTTTAGAAACTAGACTCTAATATACAAGTTACCTTTTTAGAAACTAGACTCTATTATACACACTTTAAAAAAATAATTTTTAATTTTTGATTAGTTTTCAATGATTTCTAGGGGGAGCACACACAAATTTCACATTTTTGAGGATGTGTCCACTCATAAAATTTGTAAAACATCATAATTCATTAAAAAATTACTAGAAAAATTCAAGATAAACTACATGGTGTTAGCTAGATTTTCTCCATAGCGATTAAAAAAATAAAAAAAAGTCAACATTTAATGTAGAGCACACCAAACACTATGTTATGTTTTTCACAAAAAATAGGACCACTTTTTATGCTCCCCATTTTGAGGGCCTTAAATTGCACCATTTTCATAAAAAAAGGTAGTTTATAAACTATATTTAGGGTACTACAACTCTTGTTCTTGTTGCATCTTGAAATTTTGATTTTAAATATCTTCAATTTCTCACGACCGAAGTTCAGAGTTTATTGTATTCAGAAAAAAGTAGCATCTTATACCCCATTTTTGGTCCCCCATCTTTGTGCACTTACCATGTTATGTGTTGATTTATGTGTTGTGATCTTGCATTCATGATTATCATTTAGATATGAGATTAAAGTTAATAATTTGGTTAAATTTTGAGATTTTGGATACAATTGATTCACCCCCTAGTTGTGTGTGTTGCCTTGGTCCTAACACGTGGTTCATGTATATCTTAAGGGTGACCTACATTTAGGTCTGATGGTAACGTGTTAAATGTAATTGAAATATATTTTATATTCAAGCCTATATATTTTGTATATGTGTGGGTAAGTGAATGTAAGAGTGTAAGTGTATGTGCGAAGTAGTATTGTGTGAAGACAGTTTTGGTGTATCTTTCGCAGTGTTGTGCAAGCAGAAAATAGGTATGCAAAGGATTATTTTGATATTCAGAGAAAGTTTGATATAATATGTTATAGAGACTCAGAGTGTGTTGATAGGATATCTATTCTAGATCAGCTGTCATTGGTGATTACTGTGCTATTAATTAGAATTGTTTCATGCATAGGCATATATAATTCTATCGGTTCATGCATTTTGATTGTAAAACATCTTTGTATTGGTAGTGAGCCTTTCTTATTTTTGGGTAGTGAATCCAACCAATAGTGACCTTTGTAAAAATCACCTTAATTGGTGTTTTCATTCATGAAAATTAGCTTCTCCATGGTGTTTACCTATTTGGGTTTCCGTGCAAATTTTGGTGTCCTTTGTGTTGATGGTTTTGTGCTTTCATGATTACATCTCTTATAAGTATCTAATTGCTTCAAGTGTTTAACAAAATATTAAAATTTTTACAAAGTGTTTTAGAATAACTGATCTACCCCCATTCATAGTTATTCAGCCTGTTCAAAATGCCTGTGATAGATTAACTACATTAGATTACTTGAGATGATTTAAGTAAATTATTATTTGATTATGGAAATGAGTTTCTTATATATGAGGTCATTATCTTCATATGATTATTAAAGATGAGAACACCAAGTATGTAAACATAGATGTGGGATAGGTTGATTTGGGAAAAGTGGCTTGGCTTCATAAACTAGATGGATCCTAATTAAAAGATTATTGATAGGGATAGAAAGGAACGACGTGGTTTTTGAGGGTTGTGTTGTAAAGGAAATATGCCTTAAATTTGAAAATATTGTTCTATATGTTAGACTAAAAGGATATGAGGTATAATATAATTGCTAACAATGTGGGTAGGATATTTATCATAAAAAAGATGTGTTATTTTAATAATTTATCTAGAATTATGCAAAAAAATCACACCTTACTACTTATCAAGAACAATGTTGAACAAGGTCAATAATAGGAAATGATGGTAGGTAGACATGGAGATGATGAATTATAATGGAAAGAAAGATAAGATGGGATATATGAGAAAAAATGTCTTTAATGTAAAATTTACATAAGCAATATATTTACACATGAATCCCTTTAATATGTTTTCATCATGCACTTATCCTTGAGGTACCGTGAAAATGGTTTTCATCAAAATCAATTTCCTTTTACTATTTTAATTAATTAATTAATTTTGGCCCTTTATATGTTTTTTCATTTTTTATTTTCTACTCTAACATCACTAATAGATTGATAATAAACACTTCTTCATAGGCCCTTATATCTATTTGAGATAGTCAATGATGATATACTAGTCATTGCACACCAAAAAATTATCCTTCTTAAAGTAGTTTATTTGTCAATATTAAAGAGCTCTTGCATAATACTTTGATGTATAGCTAACACAAGTTGGGTAAGGACAACTAGGGCCCAAGGCACTCCCAACTATCCAAACCAACTTGCAGAACAACTTGGAAGAAACAACACATCAAGGGAGAGAAAGAAAGCAAAATATTCTTATTGTTTCATCAAACATCTTGCAAGGACCAAATTTCTTCATCTTTAATTTACCATATTTTCCAATAGGAAATCTTCCTTTCTTCAAATGAACCATAAATGCATCACCAACTTCAAATTTTTTATTTCATCTTGATCTATCTGCACTATCCTTGTATTTCTTATCACTCTACTCCAACTTATGTTTGACCTCCTCATGCAATGTCTTCATAAACTCAACAAATTTTTCTCCTTCACCACTCCTCTTTTCTTCTCCAGTATTATCTCTCAAGTCTGATATACCTCTTGGTTGTGTGCCATGAATAATCTCAAAAAGTGTCTTTCCAATACTTCTATTTACTAAACTATTGTATGCAAAATCTACTTGTGCCAATATCAAATCCCAATTACTCTGTGTGTCTCCAACTAGGCATCTCAATAAGTTACCCAAACTTTAGTTTACAACCTCTATTTTTTCCACCAGTCTGTGGATGAAATGTAGAACTACACTTCAACTCAGTATCCAACTTCTTCCAAAATGTTTTCCAAAAATAGCTAACAAACTACCTGTCTCGGTCAGATATGATACTCCTCGATAATCCCTACAATCTGACAATCTCCTTAAAGAAAAGATCTTCAATATGTACTACATATAATTTTTTTATGCATGGTATGAAATGTGTCATTGCAAAAAATCTATCCACAATAACAAATATGGAATCATTACCTCTTACTGTCCTCGGTAAGCCAAGAACAAAATCCATACTGATATCAATCCAAGGTTTCTCAGGAACATAAATTAGTGTATACAATATAGTATTCTGAATTACTCTTTTTGCAACTTGATAAACTCCACAACTTTTCACAAATTTCTGAATAAATTTATACAACTGAGGCCAAAAATACCTTTCCTTAAGAAAACTCAATGTCTTATCAATACCAAAATGTCCAGCCAAACCACTACTATGTTTTTCCTTTATCAGATTAGTTCTTATTGATCCTCTCGGTATGCACAACTGAATACATTTAAACAACATATCTTCTTGAATGAAATAGTCTGCATACTTACTCAATTGATTTGGAATAGGTGCTCTGCACATTCTCCATTGCTCAGAAAAATTAGGGTCATTTTCATACAAATATCATCAAAACTAAGAACCTCAATTCTCATTCCTGTCAACAAAAATATTCTTCTACTCAATACATCAGCAACTCGGTTAGAAACTCCACTCTTATGCTTTATCAGAAATGTGAAATTCTGCAAATACTCTACCCTTGTCATATGTCTCTGATTCAATTTATTCTGACTACCCATATACTATAAATCCTTATGATCAGTATATAACACAAATTCACTAGGCATCAAATAATGTCTCCATTTATTCAGAGCTTGAACAATAGCATATAATTCTTAATCATAAACATAATATTTCCTTTTAGCATCATTCAACTTTTCACTAAAGAAAGCAACATGTTTACCTTCTTGAGTCAAAACAACTCCTATTGCACTTCCACTTGCATTACATTCAACTTGAAATACCTTATTGAAATTAGGTAAGGCTAACATAGGTAATTCAACAACCTTTTGTTTCAAATTCTCAAAACTTTTATCAGCTCCATGTTTCCTTTTGAATTCTCTTTTGTCTCCCCTCATTGTCTCAGTCATAGCATTACAAATAGAATTGAAATTTATGATAAACTTCATATAAAAAATTTCCAATCCATGAAATGATCTTACCTCACTGATATTCTCAGGTGGAGGTCAACTAAGTATAGTTTCAACTTTCTCAGGGTCCATCTTCAAACCATCATTTGAAATTACAAAACATAAATACACAAGTTCTTTCATGAAGGAATACTTTTTAAGATTTATCAGCAACTTTTCTTCTTTCAATCTCTGAAACACTTGTCTTATATAAATAAAATTCTCTTCTCTAGTCTTACTGAATATCAGAATATCATCCAAATATACAACCACATATTTGTTCAATAATTTCTTCAAAACTTCATCCATTAGCCTCATAAATGTACTCGGTGCATTAGTTAAACCAAAGGGCATAACCGACCACTCATACATACCTTATTTTTTCTTGAAAGAAATCTTTCATTCAGCACCTTCTATGATTCTAATTTGATGATATCCACTCTTTAAATCAATTTTGGTAAAATATTTTTATCCACTCAAATAATCAATTATATCATCCATCCTCGGTATAGGAAATCTACACTTAACTATGATCTTGTTGATTTCTCTTGAATTAGTGCACATTCGCCATTCCCCATTCTTCTTAGGTACTAACACACCTGGTATTGCACATGGACTCAATTTATCTGATCAAACCCTTGTTCAAAAACTCATGAACTTGTTGGTTGAGTTCTTCATTCTTGATTGGTGTCAATCGGTGTGGTGCCTTGTTTGGAAAACTAGCTCTAGGAATCAAATCCATACAATGACTAATATCTCTCATTGGTGGCAAACCATTAGGTACATTATAAAAAATAATCTCCTTGTACTTGGTGAGCAATTTCTCAACTTATTTAGGAACTTTATCTTCTGAGTTCTCACTTGATTTTTTAGGAATCAAAGCATAACATATATCATTCCTCTTCAAATCCTTAACAAACCGTCTACCTTACATCAAACAAAATTTCACAGATGTACACATCTCTCCAACATATTCTTCAACCAAAGGTAACAAGATTTGCCTCTTACCATCAACCCAAATAGTATATTTTTTACTCTTCCATCATGTATAGCATGTCTATCATATTGCCAAGGTCTACCCAATAAAATAGACAACAATCCATAGGCATAATATCACGCAACACCTTATCATAATAATTTTCAATTTTTAGATTCACAACACATTGTTCACTCACCATTAATGTATGCTCATCCTTGATCCATGAAATCTGATGGGGCTTTGGGTGCTTCATTCTTTCCAACTGAAATTTGGTGACCATATCCTTAGATGCCAGATTCTTTGAGCTCCCACTATCAACAATTACTTTCCACACTTTGTCTGCAAATCTGCATTTGGTCTTGAAATTTTGTTCCTTCCAAGATCTTGCTTATTATTCTCACTCCATAATATTCTTCTAACCATTAGGTTTCCTTCCTTCTCAGGTTCATTCAGTGAGTCTTCTTGCACCAAAGCATTTATGCTACTACTGACTTTCTTCCTTTCATGTGTACAGTCAAAAGATCGATGTCCTTCTTCACCACAATTATAACAAGTTCCTTGAAACCCTCTTCTTCTATAACTACCTCGGGAGTAGTTGCCTCTTCCTTGGAATGAGCTTCCACCTTTTCACTCGGTCTTGCCTTTGTCTTGATTTATTTTGTCTTGATCAAATCTACTATTTTCACCATAAGGTCTTCCTCTTCCTCTAGGGAATCTATCTCCTCTTTCTCTTTTCCTTTGTTCAAATATTTTGTTCAATTTCTCCTCAACTTTTAGGGAAAACTGATATGCCTCTTCAATGCTCTCCATCTTAACCAAGCTGATCTCATCTTGTATAAAAATTCTTAATCTATTCAAATATATTGCTATTCTTTCCACCTCATCTTCAACATGTCCAAATTTGATGTCTAATCTATAAAATTTCTTGGTGTAATCTTTTACCGAGCTATCTTTCTATTTCAAACTTTGCATTCTCCTAACTAGGTTAATCTGGTAATCACAAGGTAAAAAATTTCCTTTCAACTTGTTTATCATCTTATCCCATACCTTGATCTTGTCTTTACTCTTCTTCTTTTGATCCAATTGCAGATGCTCCCAATACAAGGATGCATGAACATTCAACTTTGTACTTGTAATCTTCACCTTTTTCTCCTCTGATACATTCTCATACTCAAAGTATTTCTCCATTTTGGTTATCCAATCTATCAACTCATCAGAATCCAACTTTCCCCTATACTCAGGAGGATTAAACTGAGGTGTGGACTTCAATCTTGTCAATGCTCACATGAATCTCTCTTCTTCCTAATTCATCACAGGTGCAGGTGCGGCTTCTCCTTTCGCTTGTTCAACTTCATCATTACTAACATCTTCAAGATGTCTTCCTCCGCGCTGAGCTGTCTCAACAATTTCCAATCTTGCAACAATCTGTCTAAGCATATCAACTAAACTTGGATTTGCATTTCCTCTCCTACAAACAATCTTGAAAACCTCTACAATTGTAGGTTAGATTGTAATCTACTACCCTACAAAAAATACCACTATGGTTTACAAGAAGGAACCTCAGATATCACCTTCACTTTAATACCACCTAACATAAGGTGGGTAAGGAAAACTAGGGCCCAAGACACTCCCAGCTATCAAAACCAACTTGTAGAATAACTTGGAAGCAACAACACAACAAGGGAGAGAAAGAAAGATGAATATTCTCATTATTTCATCAAACATCATACATGCCGGGATGTAAGGCCTTCCTAGTTACGACCATATACATTCATATCTTTACAAAATAATATTCATACATGTGAGGTCACAAACCTGCGATCTAAATCTTCTAATTCTTCACTATCTAAGAACCGCTATCCCCCAAAACTGCCCTAAATCTAAGAATAGAAACTTAATATATACAAGAGACCACAAAAAATATCAACACCAAAGATCCTAAAGATCCAACATAGGAAATAAAAAAGACCCAGATTTAGGTTGACACACATCCCAATGAGAGACCTCAACATTAATTACGCTATAAAAATTAAATGCATACGTCAGCCAAAAGATCCAACATTCGAAAACCAACTCGGTGAGAAAGACTACAAAGCACAGAGACTAGTCGGTGAAAACCACCAAGTAGCCAAGAACAACTACCGAGACCCCATTAGTGAAGCTAACCAAAAAAAGGAACCGAGCCTGAGCAGTGAAATAACAAGCTTTCAACCAACCAAGCAAAACACTTACTGAGCACTTTACCGAGCAGTCTCCAATAAGTTTCCGAACCAAAATAAACATATTTTTGGTTGATACATGATTTCCAAGAACCCAAGATACTCTTGCATCAATAGCTGATCTATGTTGATGAATAAGTTATCATTATCCAAATGTATCATTTTTTACAATAGCATCATAGCCCTTGTGGTGAAGCACTAATACCACAACATGACAATTTTTAGCATAAGATTTCTTGTATTTTAAACTTAGATTTTCATGGTGGATACATGATGTGGAATAATTTATAAAATATATTTGGTTTGAGTGGACAAGTTGGTGATGTAGATTCATTCACGGTATATTTTTTATTTTAAAAATTGAGATGGTGGATGATGAAATTTGCATTTAGAACCATGAAGTGTTAATGTTACATTAGGATTATGATTAGGATCAACATTCTTGTACAAGTTGGACGGTGGTGGACACCTGTTATATGTAGGGTTTACCTTTTTATTTTTGTTAATAATTTGACCTATAAATTTTATTTTATTTGAAGTCTTCTTTAATTTTTTAATCAAATAATTTTAACATTTGATTCAATGAAATTCCTCTATATGCTCTATGATTTTGTTGGTCATGATTGAGCAATGGAAGATGTGCAATTTTTGTTTTGGTATGGATGGTGTAAGTGAAATGATTTTTAGTAGAAAGCTTATTGTACAGGGTTTGAATGGTCCATATCTCAATGTTCACATTGAATGAAGTTACATTAATGATTATTAAAATATCACTGACATCATTAGATTGTTTCTATAGAAGACTTGTATCCACTTCCTTAACCATTTTTTAATGTAGATTTGAATGATAAGCTATATGATTATTTTCTTATGAAGACCCAATCTTTGTCTTACAATACTTGTACAGTTTAATCATTATAATTATATCATTTAGCTTAGAGGTAATGGGTAAGTGTAAGAAGTTGGGTACCAATTCTGCGGAAGTCTTGTGGGCTTGAAAACTACTGCTAGAAATGGGCACCCGTCTTAGGCTTGGACACTCAATCCAAAATTCAAAAAATAGGTTCCCATTTTTAAAATTCTTTAAAATATATATTGTTTTTAAACTCATTTTTTTATGCCAATTTATTACATTTAAGAAACGGGTACTCATTTTTAAATGTGTGCCCATTTTTTAAAATTCAAATTTACCAAACCACCATTTGCATTGGATTTCAGTTCGGCACAAGTTTGGTGGGACCATGCCTATGCTTGGACCTTCAAAATAATGGCTAATGCATTTGAATACCACATTTCTGTCTTGCCATAATTTTTTGAGGGTCTTCCTAATCAAATTTTTTGATGAAATTAAAACCCATTAGAGAGCTTACTATTTAGATTTCAAAAATATAAATTTTATAGTGATATGATAAATTTTTCTATTTTTACAATATTTATTACTCAAAAGTGGTACCTAAACTTAAAACAGTAAGGTTCACTAAAACTTTAATAAATTTTTTTATTTTAGGTTTTTAAAAAAATGAATTATATGAGACCAATTTATATAGAATTCTATTCAAAATAAAAAAAGGGTGCCAACAAGAAGTTGAGTCCACTTTTTGGGCAAAAAGTGGAAGTGTTTTCCCTGATTTTCAAGTTGTCTGTCAATTGATGTCAAAATTTGAGGCACTTAGAGATTGGATATCAAAAAAATCCACTAATAGAAAATGCCTGTTTCAGGACCATACCCCGCATGTGTACGACCACCCTATTTTGAAGTAAATAAATAAATTTTTCTAAATCCTTTTGGGGGAAGGTACCTAACACATCGAAGGTTGGTCAGAATATTTTTGCGCTTTTTTAAATGAATATTTTTTTATTAATTTTTAATTGACTATAAAGTAAATTTTCAAAACCTCTTGTGTACAACCACCATAATTTGATCAAAATTTTACTTTTTTGAGAATTTTTTTTTTAAATTTTGAATAGAATTCTATGTTGATTGGTCACATATAATTTATTTTTTTAAAAACCTAAAATCAAAAAAGTTATTAAAGTTTTAGTGAACCTTACTATTTTAAGTTTAGGTACCACTTTTGATAAATAAATATTGTAAAAATAGTAAAATTTATCATATCACTATAAAATTTATATTTTTGAAATCTAGACAGTAAGATCTCTAATGGGTTTTAATTTCATCAAAAAATTTGATTAGGAAGACCCTCAAAAAATTACGACAAGACAAAAATATAGTGTTCAAATGCCTTAGCCATTATTTTGGAGGTCCAAGCATAGGCTTGGTCGCACCAAACTTGTTCCAAATCAAAATCCAATGCAAATGGTGGTTTGGTAAATTTGAATTTTAAAAAATGGGCACACGTTTAAAAACGTGTACCCGTTTCTTAAATGTAATAAATCGGCATAAAAAAATAATTTAAAAAAAAAAAAATTAAAAAATGGGCACCCATTTTGAAAAACGAGCACCCGTTTTGAAAAAAAATGGGCACCTATTTTTTGAATTTTGGATCAGGTGTCCGAGCCTAAGACGGGTGCCCTTTTTTTTCATAACGGGTGCCCATTCTAGTGGTAGTTTTCAAGCCTACAAGACTTCCGCGGAATTGGCACTCAAACTTCTTGCACTTACCCAAAAAATTCTCAAAAAAGTGAAATTTTCATCAAATTATGGTGGTCGTACATGGGAGGTTTTGAAAATGTACTTTATAGTCAATTAAAAATTAATAAAAAAAATATATTCAATTAAAAAAAAAAGCAAAAATATTCTGACCAATCTTTGATGTTTTAGGTACCTTCCCCCAAAAGGATTTAGAAAAATTTATTTATTTACTTCAAAATAGGGTGGTCCTACACATGCGGGGTATGGTCCTAAAATAGGCATTTTGAAAAAGAGGTTTTTAAGCATGCCTACTAAATATATTTTCTATCATGTGGGTATTTAAATAAATTACATATTTAAAAAATAAACTCTGAGAACTACATTTTCTATTAGTGGAATTTTTTGATATGTAATCTCTAAGTGCCTCTAATTTTGACATCAATTGACAGACAATTTGAAAAATAGGGAAAACACTTCCACTTTTTATCCAAAAAGTGGACTCAACTTCTTTCTGGCACCCTAATTATGTATGCACATATGTATCAAGAGGTACTAACTACATTCTATAATAATGTTATATTTTATAACGAATGTGTAGAATCAATATTGTCCTTAATGAATTAAATTATGATCTAATATAAAATATAAATTAATATATATCTTAATTAATTAATGAGTAATATCATTTGTATAGTTAGTGTTGGGCTTAAGAGTTTGTTAAAATTAAGGCTTCATTTTTATAATAAATTTTATATTAGGTTTAGGGCTCAATTAAGGTTAGAGTTAGTGTTAGGATTTATGTAGAGGATTACCATTCTAAGATTAAGGTTGGGGTTAGGGTTACATTTGAATTTGGAGTAGGGTTAGTATTAGGGCTCAAATAGGATTGGAGTTGGTCTTCCGAAGATTTAAATTAAGGTTAGAGATAGTCTTAAGATTAGATTCACTGTAAATTATTATCACTCTTTCTTCTATTTCTACCTTCTAATATATTAATTAACATACATATTACTATCAACATAACCATTATACCTCTTCTAGATACAAGCACTAATAAATACTTAGTTTCATCTTCTTATATTCCAAGTAGTATAATAAGAAGAGCCATGTAAAATGTAAACATATAAAAAACAAAGAACATGGGTTACAAATTAATAGAAGACATACAATGTGCCTATAATATCATCATGGTGTCTCTTCATAAATGACATTAATCAAGTTGAATTCAATTAAAATTGGCTAAGCTAAAAAATAATAGCCATGGTTTCTCTAAAATCAAGCTATAGAAAATAAAAATAGATTGGATAATACTTGGGTAACTTAAAAATTGATAGTAAGGGTGAGACATGACATTCCAAAGTTTTCTAATTTAAAAAAGAAAGAATAAAAACAGTTCAACCCATTGAAATGAACTAAGAATCAAAATTTCAAAATATAAAGCTCATAGTCTCACGTTCGACAGATTTGCGCAATGAACCTGCTTGCCCGAACACACCTCAGGATATAATTTTTTTGTGGTTATTGTAAATCCTTATTGTAGTGATAGACAACAATCAACAATACATCAAATTGGGAAGAGGGTGGGCACAAAATGTAATACTGTAGACTTTGGAACTACACTTGTTTCGAAACACTTCCAATTATTTTCCTGTGTATCATACGACAACCAGTACTTTCTATACATCCAAGAACGGCGGTCTTCTATGTCAGTATCAATTCCGATTGCACTTGGACCAATATACTTGTATCCTATATGAATTGACAACTTGGAGTTTCCAAACACTGCGTTTGAATTAGGGTTAGGCATATTGCCACTGTGTTCCAATTCAATTGATTGCACAGATGGAGGAAGCTGAATGGTTGTTTCATTCCATATCAATGCAAAGGAATTCCCCACATTCTCAAATTTCCCAATATGAAAGAAGTCATCTGAAGAACCTTTTGTGGCCACAAACAATTGTTTTTCAGCATCCTGCCCTAAAATACAACGTTTAGAAGGCAACACAATAATACCACTTGGAACCCATTTTTCCCTATCAATATCAAATTTGATTACTCTAAAAAAACTATCATCCGGATCAGTTGTGAATAAGAAATAAATTCCCACCGAATAATACCTGTTGAACATTCCTAAGCTTTGTTGTAGTGGTACCAAAATTTGCTGCCAGTTCTCTTTGATTGAGCTGTAGACCCACGTTTCAATTCCTCCTTGCCTGTTGAGTTGTACGTTCATCAATCTGAATCTACCATGAGAATTTCTGTCATAGAATATCTCTGTGGAGATAATGTTTTCTCTCGCACACAGAGCTCTTATGGTCTTACTTTGGCCTGTAATAGGGTTCCAAATTAAAAGATGGAGTCCATTGTTTCTCAAATAAAAACAAAGAAACCCATCTCCATGACCTAAAACATCTCCAACTATGATCTTACAAGGTAATTGCACTTTCTTAAGTTCATATAGGTCGAATTTCATTTCATGGGCGTTCAAAATCATATATTTCTCCATAGTTTCTACTATCATGGCTTGTGAGAAGGTAGCTTGAAGGTTTATAAATGATACATCGTGGTATAATGACCACCACCGTCTGCACACACAGCGTAATCTCATGAATTTTGTGAGTGGCAGTCTCGCCAGTATGTTGTCTTGTAATTGAATGGGCAAATTAATCCATACAGCTGCCATGGCTGAGAAGAAGAAAGTGAGGAGTTGATATTTCTTCTCAAACTTAGAGATATTAAACCTGACTATTGCGTTTGCATGGATGTTTATAGTGTTTTGTATAATTGCATATGTAATGGTTATAAGAAGTTCAACAGCCATGATTTCCACCACCCTCATCTTCTTTTCATCTTCCTTGTGCCCAACAAGAAGAATACTAAATTGATGTATAGGTAAAAATTGATTTTTTAATTATCTTTTGTGCAATGACAAATGTACGAGTAGCATGATTTCTTTGAATCAATTTTATCCGATCCAAAAGTACTCCTTCCTAGAAAACTAATTTCAAATAATCTAGTAAAGAATTTTAACTTTAAATAAATTCAATTTTGAACCTAATTGAATTATGCTTTGATTTGAAAAACTAAAATATTTCACTTTCATCTACACAAACTAGCTTAGTTCGTTTAAATATCTAGAACACCAAAGTATTATTTGTAGTGAAAATTAATATTATTTCCACATTTTTAAGTTATATTGTATGATTGTCTTATGTCTTTAATCTTTGGTTAAATTTTTAAAATCAATATTCTAACAATTTGACTAAAAGATAGCTTACTCATTTCCACCTAAATCTAAAAGGAAAAAAAATATAATAATTTTATGGAAGTCAAAATAAAGATGTTCAAATCTAAAAATCATTGAAAGTTACATAAGCTACTAGTTTTCTATTCAAATATTTTCAATGATTAACTAGATTAGTTGGATAGGTAAAACACCACTTTAACACCAACACTAGGGAATGAGTAGAATATCTAATTAGTATTACTAATTGTGGATGTACGAATTGGTACAAGAATAGAGAATGTGAGGGAAATCGTCAAACCCAAATTCAATGCTAAACATATTCAATCAATGAAGAAAATGAAACAAAATGCAAATATAAAATAAACACAAACCATCTCAATATTGCACCCATTTCATGCGGCTTCAATTGTCCTTCTTATTCTTGCTTGAAAAAACTCTCATATTTTATTGTGCACAGTTGCACTTCAAAAGCTTGATAATGATATGACAATGAGAAGAAGAAATCAAAGATAGTGGCTCAAAATGATATGATGATTTAAAATTGCTTAGGATATAGTTGTTAGATCTATTGGTTTAATGATAACATAAGTATAATATTATAGTGTTTCAATAATAAATATAGGTTAGCTATTGATTTGATCTTTCAACTCTTCTCATCCTGATGATGGATCATAGAGTGTGATTCAAAATGTTGATGTAAAAAATTACACACAATCAAAGACAAAAAACTACATTATCTCTATTTCTTGTGGTTGAATATTGCGGGAATGAATCAATTTTTTCTCTAATAAGGATTATTAATTGTGGAGGTAGGAATTGGTAAAAGAGTAGACAATGTAAGGGAAACTACCAAACCCGAATTCAATGATAAACCTACTAAACCAATTAATTAAATGAAACAAAATGTGAATGTTAAAAATAAAGTAAAACAAAAAAACTCAACCACAACTAAATAAGTAACGTTTATTGATTATTGAAATAATGTAATATAATAGTTATGCTATCATTATGTAAATATCATAAAGCTTAAAGGAATCTAATCTCACCAGAATAGAACCTCCAAAAGGTGAGACATGGGTGTTGGGATTTGTGATGCCAATTCAGGTCCTAAATTGATCATTTTACAATAGCGTGATGTAATAAGGCTCAAATAGGCTTGAAAAGACATACAATAAGGCACACTAAAGTAGGGGCCCAAAATTATTTTGAAATTAGAAATAGGTTGTAATTAAAAACACCACATTTAGCCTTCACTTTAGCGAGGTATGACCTTATGCTCATACTTGTGGCCAAGTAAGGATGAAGAGATAAAGAAGATAGGGATACAATGGCACTATGTTTGAGGGATGTGCAAGTGTCCAAGAATAGGATCCTATCAATCCATGCAAAAATCTTCAAATATAAGAAAATAAAACAACATTAGTACTAAATAAATAAAAAAGATTTAGAGTCAATAAGTTGAAGAGATCTTGATGTAAAAAAGGTCTCAACTGCCAATATCACCCTCAACATATTATTGCAAGAAAATAGTAGAATTATATAAAGAATAAGGACGTATACAAATTTATGAGACAAGGGTCCATGGAGAAGGCATGAACTCTACTAGCCAACAAGGTTTGTAATGTTTGGTGATTCATGCTAAAGAAGGGAGATTCAAATAGGTGTAGAAAGGTGTGATATTATAGTTGAATCATGCTAAGGAAAGTTACAAAGAAATATATTTATTTTCTAGATCATGTAAAAATATAACTACAAAATAAGTTTTTTAGTGTGCACCAAGAAAAAAAGATATTATCAAATAAAGCCTATGGTTGCTAGTTAATTTAGAAATTCAAGTATTCATGGGTGCTATAGAATGCACCAAGATTGTTTTTGATTACTGGTAAAAATAGGTTTTAGGGGGACCCAAAACCCCTTACAATCCTTAATAAAAAGAATAGAAATTAAGCCCACTAAACTAAAATAGGACTGGAACCAACCCGCTAAACTCATTATGAATCGCTGCTAAGAAGAAGACATTATGAACCAGCAACCCATAAACTACAATAATTAGCAACTAAAAAGATAAACTATTAAAACCCCAACTTCCCAGAAAAGAAGGCATAAGCCTTACACCATAAAGTTTGTTGGAGTTTTGAGGCTCCCCAAACAAAAATCCATGGTTTTGACATGGAACCCAGAAACCAAAAGAACAACACCATAGGGCATCATCGCCCCCAAACCTACCTTTGACTAGACTAAAAAACACCCAACAATCAGAATGGGCCCTTGAAAAACTTTAGCAACCATCTGCTAGCACCACCCAGCCACCAAAAAACACCTCCCAACCACGAGCAAGGAGAAACCCATGAAAATATTAAAAAAAGAGAGCCATGGTTTCCCTAAACCATAATAGATCTGATACCCAAAGCAATGAGTATCTCCCAACACCAACAGAAAACTACCAGCCTTAGACTGGTTCTGCATCACAAACCACTCCACCTTAAGGACCAAGGGGTTGGCCCCCAACCATTTCCAACTTTCCATCCTATGACTAAAAGAAAGGGGAGGCCACACACTGCACCAAACAACTTCCATCTAGCCATCCCAAACCACCTCAATAGGATCTTCCACCTCAATAGGAAGCAGGGGGAAGGAGAGTTGAAGCAGAGAGGGACACCGCCACCAATAAGCCATAGGAAAGAACCCCCCCTCAAAAGGGTTGTGCTCCACCTCAATGGGAGAATAACACAGAGGGAAAAAGCCAAATGGGTGTCCATCCCTGAAATAAAAATCATCCATGAGCATAGGATGGACAAGATTTGTCATGATAAAAACAAAAATCCTAGAAAAACTATCCCACAGATAGTTTTGCCTCTCAGCAGAATGAACAACAAGAACTGACTTCCCTCTGAGCATAAAAAATATTCTGTCCCAGGGCATCATTTTAACACAAAAACTGCTGCCTCTACCCTAGAGATGGCATCACAAACAATGATGGAAACCATCAGAACTAAGGGGGGACCTTTCGTAGGTAGAGAAGACTTTCCCCTCTACCATATGCTTCCAAAGAAGCCCCATACACCCACTAGCCAACATCAAATCCTCCAAGTGCCAGATATCTCTGACACCCTACACAGGAAGAGGCATGTTCCTCTACCACCGCACGCCAACAGAGCAGCCAAGGGCTCCTTCCCCACGGCCAGCTAGGAAAATCTCCTTAGCATCTGCTTTGTCACCCCCTCCTTCTACCTCCTCCTCCTCCTCCTCCTCTGTGACACATCCTCTAGCAGAAACCATAGCTCCCGCTCTCACTCTCATGTTCGACATGATAGCTTCCTTAAGAAATTTAAGGAAAAAATGATTGCACAAAGATTATTTTTTGATATTGAGATACAAAATTATGTTGTAGTGGCACCAAGAACAAATAAAAAGGAGACCTTATATGTCCCCCATTAAGATGTCAAGATATTGTTATGTTGATATCTTAAGATTTTTATAAAGATCCACATTAAGGATAAAAACACCTTCAATACCAAGGAGATATTCTTAACAAAAATGCATGCATTTCAAGAAAGGAAGAAGATCCATTATAGGATACAATTATTTAAGAAAGGAAGAGATAAATATTCTAAAGGAGATATCTTACAGTAAGTATAAAGAGATCCTTCTAAAGGATGCATAACTATCAAAGGGGGAGGAAATGATCTCTTCCTTAATATATCCACCTTGAAAAATAGATATCTTTAATAAAGATGAAATATCCAATTAAAAGGGAGAAGTCTTCATTGAAGTTATTTGATTATCTCTCCCTTCCAAAGGATATAAGGAATCTCTTAAATCTTAGCTTCAAAAGAGGCAAATCTTATTTTTAAAAGATGATACTATATTATTTGGATCAAATAAAACATAGGCTCTTACTTAGTCAAGGAGGGCTATAAATCATAGCAATTCTAGCCTTAGTCATTTTGCAAATGGCCTAGTCATTTATGCTAGGACCTAGAGTGCCTTTCAAAAGTAGGGGCTTTCACTTGGATGGAAATTAGAGACAAAATATTAACACATATGCTACTATATAGATTACATGTTACTCAAAATTATAAATGTATGTTGTGTGAAAATAATATGAATCATCTGATTATTTTCTATTGCAATGTAACTTTGTATATATTTTTTGGAAATAGATGTAAAAGAAATTGTATTGGGAAGGACCTTCTAAATCATTTTCATACCTAGCGTAATCTTCATTCCTCACTCACCTTTTCTTTTCTTTGGAATATTTCCCCATCTATTATAATTTCAAGCATATAGTTAGAGAGAAATAATGAATTATTTAAGGATAAGAAACTAGAGATTCTTTAAGCTCTTTACAAAATTGAATAAGCAACCATAGAAGGATTAATGATTTTTTTGAATAAAACTTCAAATTTTCATATATTTTTCTCCTCTTGGGATCATAATATCCTTAAATCATGGCCTCTCCTAAAGACCCCTCTAGCCCAATGCTCATTTATCATTTCTCCAAGACTTGACAGGCCAAATTTCTTTTGGGAGCCTTTCCCTTCAAAGTGGATAAAATTTAATTTTGATGTTTCCTTTAAGGGAAACCTAGGAACATCAGGGTAAAGAGCAATTCTTATAAATTATAGGGGTAATATTATTAAATTATCTTATAGATGCATCCCCCATGTAATAAAAAAATATTATTGAATTCTCAGCTCTTATTATGGGTCTTTCATTAGCCACCAAATATGGAGTGCATAACTTATATACATATAAGGAGAATCTATGGCGGTCATTAGGGAACTTTCTTATATATCTACCCTAAAGTTTTATTTTTGTTATCTTTTGCAATAAGCTCTTAAAGTTAATTAATTTTTTGGATCAATACAAACTGTTATATTGCTATCATGAAGATAATGAATCTAATGATAGCTTGTAAAATCAAGCAATTAGAGACAACAATAATTATGATGAGTGTGATTTATACCTAACATGATGGTAGTGAGACAAATAGAAAATACACAGCCCCCATGATTATATAGATCTCTTTGGACACTCATAATCATAAGTAGAGAAACATACAATAAAAGTGTCATATAGTTACTACAAGAAAAAATACATGACTATTCCTTTGGGAGAGGTAGATGTTTTCAAGGAAGAACATGATTTGGGAGCAGTAAATGCTTTAAGAAAGAGTAGGGAAAGAGGAAAGGCATTAAAGAAATGCCTATCTCAAGGTTTCAATGTCAACTCTACCAAGAGGATGGACTACTTCTCAAGTAGACTCGTGATGGTATAGGAAAAAAAAGTGCACAAGGAAGTTCATATAACTATAACATTCATAGTCATAGTAGTTTGCAATATCATAATTTTAAACAAATACAAGATAATTAGTGAGGAAGGATTTTAAAGATGGGAATAATAGTGATGAGTTACAATTGACTAGTCATTGTTTTAGATAAATTATAAGATATTAAGGATCACTCACCTTTATCCCTATAATCATGAGATGACAAGGAACAAAGCTATCTCATTAGAAGTCAATGAGAAAAACACAACGAGATTTCAAACATAAATCATAAAAATTATTAGATCTAAGAAAGAGTATTCATAGTAGAGAATTAAATAAACATCAAAATATTAATGTTTTATAAAAAAAGGTTGGTGTCATTGGGGTGAAGATAATTCCATTGAGGTCAAGACAATATCATGCTGCACAAATAATAGAGAACATTCCAAATCTCTATTAAAAGCGGGTTTATCTGTCATTAGAAAGTATAAAAAATGTTGTCATAAATGAGGCTTAGAAGACCAAAATAGTGGAAGTTATAAAGGGACATTTTCACTAAGACTTTGAGATGCACATTGGAAGATGATCATAGTGCTATAGGCCAAAGTTAAGAGCAGAGACAAAATTCTATTTAGTGATAAAGAATAATATATGGATTCCTATTTAAGTTTTCATGATGATATATAAATGTAACATGATAGGGATTGCAATGCAAAAAAAAGGTATTTTAATGTCAAGGACGAGATTCAAGAATTGCATAGCGGTTGAGAGAAAGAAAATAAATTCAAGATCAACAAATAAAAAAATGCACTATGGTTGCAATAGAACCAAGTGAAAGATATGAAAGAAATGATATCAGTTTAATGAGAGGGTCACAATGACAATAAATGTAAACATTATTTCTACTCATCAAGATAAAACACTGAACTATATTATATAAAGACACATGTAGTGAAATTAATAGAAGCTTGAAGAAGAGGAAGCATTGACATTAGATCAACGTCTCACCTCTAGTTTTGGGAATTTCATGGAAGATATGATGTTAAAACAACATGCTACAAAAAAGACAATATTATGACAGTCAAAGATATGTAATGATATAAATTAAAGATAAACAAAATTACTATTGTT
The DNA here is from genome assembly GCA_018584345.1 of Thuja plicata. Taxonomy (NCBI): domain Eukaryota; kingdom Viridiplantae; phylum Streptophyta; class Pinopsida; order Cupressales; family Cupressaceae; genus Thuja; species Thuja plicata. The sequence goes on along the minus strand of MU227940.1, from coordinate 1,275,391 downwards.
TGATTCCAATTCATGCCTTCAATCAACATTATTTTTAAAATATCCATGTACAAGGAATATGGAAGGATTTTCACATTTATAAGTGAGTGTTTTGAATTCATAAGTAGCTCATTATTATGATAAAAAAAAGAAAAATGTGACAAAGGAAATTTTTCACATGCCTACTCATTGAAAGTTGATCCATGTGAGTGGAAATGATAGGTGGGAATTAGAAAGATGACGATAATGAATTGATTAAACAAATAAAGGTATTTAATTAATTAATAGTAGAAGGAGGAAAGGAAATAGAATAATTAAATAATGAATTATTATTTTATCAAAGATAGAAAAACTAATGAAATAAAAAAATAAATTTTTTTTATTTAAATAATGGAGGAAGAGGCTAATGAGTTAGTTAAATAGATAATAAATATATATTTAATTAATAGTGGAATTTTGATTGAATGATTAAATAATTAAAATATTTATTTAACTATTCTAGGACATTTCTAGGTGTTTACAAGAAGTGTCTTTGCAAATGTTACCAACTCAGTAGGAGACCAAGTTGGCCTACTCATAATCTCCTTCTAGTCCACTTGTAGCAACTAAAATGGACTTCTATGAATTCTTAAATAATAGGTAACAATAGAAACAATATCACTTTTAGTTCCATAACCTCCTCTAGAATTTTTTTCCATCATCATTAGTCATCAGTGACCCTAAAAAAAACTTTGTATATAAGACTAACTCCAACATGCTGACATTGCACTACTCAAATTTCTATGTGGTATATACTAAGAGTAATTTTGAGGATTATTATACAACCAAGGTCATTGGTATCCACTTCATCACTCTGTAATTTAAGATTAACTATCAATCCAAGATAATATAATCCTCAATGGTGTAATACAAAAAGGTAAATTATCAACAATCCTAGGTGGCCCAATTAACAAGTCAATTTGATACACCTCATCATCACATACAAACATTATCTCAAACATACCCAATGTGAAAATATGCACAATAATAATTAAATTAGAAACATCATCAATGCGACTCCATGTGCTTAAATGAGTATTCCATCCTCTCAAGTTCATACAACTAGCTTTATTTATCAATGTCAAGTCTAATGATTTTATGATCAACGTTAAAGAATTATAATTAAAGATAAATTGTGTATAGTGAAAAATATTTGAACCAAGTCCAAAATTCTACCCATTTTCTGCATATAGGTGGAATTATCCCAACTCAACCAGTTCAAAATATGAACTACTTGTTTATTTGTTACTAAATAGCTATAGACAACAAGTTTAAAGTTTAGAAACATCAAAGTCTTGTTTGACAATCCCTTTGAAAGATGTTTCCAAAGCCATATCAAAATTATTACTTGTGTGTATCTTTAGTCTATAAATAAATCCTCAAAAGCTTAGGCATACAATCTTGAACTATTTGATCCCATTTCCCTAAGATATCCACATTAATTATTATTGAACACACCTCAAAATTGAGAGGGGGTGAATCAGTTTTGTCCAAATCTTAAACATGTTCTATCACACACACTTATCAATTATATTTATCTAACCATCAATGAAATATATTAATGTAGCATCATAAATTGCATTCATATGAAATTTATTGCTCATATAGGCTCTATTTTAGTGTGTTGGTCTTCTATGCTTGATATGCTTGATCAATCTCGATTTCACATGTAATTTTGACTTTCTTTTTCAATATAGGACTTCTAGTTTTAATTTAAACCCATATTGAATGGAATTAGGTGCTTAGTGTGCCTCATTACGAAAAAATAGGCCAATCATGACACATTTTTCTTTGATAATTAAGTACAAGTTTAAATAGTGTAACAATTTTTTATTATGGTTAAATTAGGTTTTGACAGGATCCAAAATCATTTAGCAAAGATCCATAACATATTAAACATTACAACCTATCCAAACAACTATGGCTACACAAGCTTGAAACAAAAGGGATACTTGGAAGAAAACAAAGAAAGAGGTAGCCAAACACCATCAACTAAACCTAGACAACAACTAGAATATAAAAACCCAGAAAACAATGTTAGTAATAACTGAGAGGAGCAGGGGGGTGAATCAGTGGCCTCAAAATATTCCAATAATCAACCCTTAAAACTTAGTACCACAATATTAAGCCTTTATTTATCTTTTGTCCTACAAGATGAATGCCTCCAAATACTTTTATCAAATTACTACTACTCAGAATGCTTTGTAAAACCTTCTACTGTATGTTTACTGAAAAGCAATCTGTTAATTTACTGAAAGACAGTAAATTATCTAGAGTATACCAATCAATCCATTTAAGTTATGTGTAATGAAAAATACTAAAGTAATGACTCATAAACACATTGACACATGGATTTTCAACGTGGAAACCTTGTTAAGGGAAAATCCACTTGGGACTAGTAACCCAAAATTTTCACTCTTGTGAAGTGAGCTTGGTGAAGAGACAACCCTATTAAAGGTTACAAACACACTGTTAGGTGTGACCTTGTTAGAGGATTTAAAAGTTTATTCTGTCACTTGATATCGGGCATCTCTGTGCTACCTTCTTTGATCAAACACTCACTTGGCCTGTCAATATGTATCTGGAATCTCATGCTATCTTCATGATCAAAATTTTTGATACTCCTTTAGATATATCTCAATATAGAAAGGATCTTTAAATCCCACTTGGTTAAGAGACTTTCTGAAGAAATGGTTAAATTGAAATAGTATGATGTGTTCACATATACAACTTATACTTGTAGATTTTTAGATCTATTGTAATCTCATAAAACTATTATGATCAATAAAACTCTGTTTATACCTTTGCTCCACTTTGATTCTTCTTAGTGATGCTGTACTCTATTTCTCAGTGTCCACAAAAAACTTTAGCTCTTTCCTTAGCTTGATTGATCAACACTGTATGAAGTTTCTCTTCATCATTTTCTCTTTAGCGTCCTCTTTTTCATTCACTCCCCTTAATTCGTAATGAATCTATTTTGTCTCTTAAATAGACATGATATCACCATTGTTAGGTTCTTTATTTTCTTTATCTTGACGTGATCTACAATCTTAGCCAATTAGATTTAAAGAAAAACTCCATTTTTATCTCGTAGAGATCTTCTTGCCAACTAGACAAAATTTTTTTAAATCATTTACTTATCTCTGGCTTATCTTGTCGGTGAAAATAATGATAACTACCAGTTAAGTATATATTTATCTCTACTAGCTAGATATTTTTTCATTTCTAAACTTTAGTTATTTTCACTGTTTAACTCTTTGATAGCTTTGGTCAACACTCCAGTTCTCCTTGGGCTTCTCCATTGGTTTACACTATACTTGTGATTCTTCTCGTTAGTAATTCTCTTCGGTGTTCTTTCTTGGGAATCACTATGACTTGACTATTGGTGATCTTTGTTCGTCGGGTTCCACTGACTATTGGTGTTTGAAGTCACATTGTGAATACTTGTCTTTTATGCATTACATAAATCATAATCTTTATCTCTTCGAATCTTTGAATTCTTTGACACTTTGATTATAACTGATTAAATTATATCAAGTTGACATCAATGAAAATACAATCGATTATCTAATTTAATGTCTTGCATTATCCTTCTGCATTTTGGTGATCAACTTAACATCTTCAAACATTCAATCAGTTACATGTCATCAATCTCTCCCTTTGGCATTCATGGCAACATACTACATTATCATACTATACTATCATTAATTCAATATGAAATATACAGTTTTATCAAGCTTTCCTAATGTAACTATTATAAATTTTTGGCTCTTGGTAAGATCAAATAGCTTAGATTTGTTTCTTGCAGAGTGGTATGTCTTCAAACTTCAATCCCTTCACTGGATAGATGTATCATTTGATATCTCTATTCTGATATGTGCTCTTCCTTGATTGTTCCTCTTCTTGATAGTCTCTTTTTCCTTTGACAACAATCTTTCTCTTTGTCTCAACTCTCTCCCTTTGTTTAATTCTCTCCCTTAGATAGATATTTCATATGTAATCAATTTCTCTCCCTTAGAATATTGATTAACTCTTCCTTCTGATTCTCAGGAACTTCACTTTATGGATAATGATATAATATTTTATGATCAATGAGATCATCTCTCCCTTAGATCATCTCCTTAGATCATCTCTCCCTTTATATCATTTCTCCCTATATGATAATGAGAAGATCATCTCTCCCTTTGACAATAATACCAAACTAAAATACTTCTCCTTGTTTTTATCATTTCCATCCTTTTCATAATATATTCCTTGAATTTCCCTATCCATCAGCAATACAATGTTCTGATTTTCAGTGTAGTTTTGTTCCTTGCTATGTACAGATGTATTTTTTTTGTCCATCTTAGTGTTTGTATCAACATGAATGATCTTCCAATTTGGTATAGGCTATTGCAACCTCCTAGTCAGCTTACTGACCGATAAACAAGGGTTGGACCCCTAGTCTCTCTCTCAGGTACTCAAAAGTATCATTTGGTAATGAATTGGTGAATATGTCAGCTAACTGTTCCTTTGATTGAACATATTCTAGTGTCACTTCTTTTTCTTGCACCTGTTCTCTTAGATAGTGATACTTGATAGTAATATGCTTAGTCTTAGCATACATGATTGGATTTTTAGAGATGTTTATTGCACTGGTATTATCACAGTAGATAATTACTGGTTCAAGAATCTTCATATTCATACCTTCCAACAATTGTTTGACCCATGCAATGTTGGATAAATTTATAGCAGCAGCCACATACTTTGCTTCTATAGTAGAATGAGATATGCATCCTTGCTTCTTGCTTATTCATGTGACAAGTTTGTCACCCATGAAGAATGCTCCTCCAATCGTGCTCTTTTGGTCATCAATTTTTCCAGCCCAATCAACATCTGTAAAGACTTGTAGCTCAAATTTTCCTTCTCTTTTGTACCATAAGCCATAGTCCTCGGTGTTCTTCAGATATCTCAGAATCCTTTTGACAATAGTCATATGTGATTCTTTGGGATTCACAGAGAATATTGCAACTATCCCCACTGCATGTGCTATATCTGGTCTCGTATGAACAACATACATCAGTTTACCAATCATAGGTCTATATAAGGTTTGGTTTACCTCATTGGATTTATCTTCTTTTTTTAGCTTACATCCGGTAGCCATAGGTGTTCCAACTGGTTTGGAATCTTCCATCTTGAATATCTTCAACACTTCCTTGATGTATTTGGACTGAGTGATATAAATTCATGCATCTTGTTGAAGAATCTGTAGACCAAGAAAGAATTTGATCTCCCCAAACATAGACATTTCAAATTCCTTGCTCATTTCATTAGCAAAGGATTTTCATAACAATTCATTTCCCCCAAAAATGATATCATCAACAAAAATTTCAGCAATCAAAATATTACCATCAGTATCTTCTTTCAAGTATACATTGTTGTTTTCACTTGTTCTAACAAACTTTATGCTAATGAGATATGAGTGAAGTCTTTCATACCAGGCTCTAGGTTCTTGTTACAATCCATTCAAGGCTTTATGTAGTCTATGTACCTTCTTTCTCTTGTCTAGATTAACAAACCCTTCTGGTTGTTCAATGTATACCTCTTCTTCAAGTATTCCATTTAGGAATATAGATTTGACATCCATCGGGTATACTTTAAATCCTTTAAATGCAACATAAGAAAGTAAGATTCTAACTCCTTTTAGTCTAGCAATGGGTGCAAAGGTTTCACCATAGTAAATACCTTCTTCTTGTGCATATCCCTTACATACTAATCTTGCTTTGTTTCTAGTGACTTCTCCATTCTCATTCAACTTGTTTCTAAATATCTATTTGGTACTGATGAAATTCTTGTCATCTGGTCTCAGTACAAGTGTCCATGTACTGCTCTTCTCTATCTTTTCTATTTCTTCATTCATAGCACTAACGCATTCTTCATTCTCAAGTGCATTGTAAACAGATTTAGGCTCAAAATCACAAAGTAAACATCTTGTGTTTAGTGACTTACTTCTTGTTCTTGTTCCAGCCTTCTTGTCTCCTATGATTTGATTCTATGGATGATGTCTTCTGACATACTTGGCAAGTTTCAGTTCAGCTCTATGTTCATCATTCTGATCAACTTCTTGACCTTCATTCACATCTTCATTGTTCAGAACATCATCTTGAGTATTATCCTGATTTTTGGTAATTGCATCCTGATGCTCGGGTGCAATGTTATGATGCTCGTGAGTGACACACTATTGCTCAGGTAGAGTGTTAGGTTATTTATAAACAAACCAGTTGTAGTCCTCTGATTCTTTTTTTCTTTCCTTATCAATTCTACAAATTCATCTATTTTCACATTTGCGCTTTCAATGATTTTGTTAGATGACTTGTTAAGATATTTATAAGCCTTTCTTTTGGTTGAGTACCCTAGAAAGATAACTTTATCACTTTTGCAGTCAAGTTTTCCATTTCTATCATCCTTCAAAATATAACATTGACTACCAAAGATTCTAAAGTAACTTACATTGGTTTTATGACCATACCAAATCTCATAGGGTGTCTTCTTTGTGTCCTTCTTCAATTGTACTTCATTTAATGTGTAGATAGAAGTACTGACAACTTCCCTCCAAAAATTTTGAGTGATCCTTTTCTCAATCATGAATGTTCTTGCACAGTCAACAATTGATTTGTTTCTCCTTTTAACAATTCCATTTTACTGTGGTGTTCTTGGTGCAGAAACTTGTCTTTTAATTACATGCTCATTGCAATAGTTAGTGAATTCTTCTGAAGTAAATTCCCCTCCTCTATCTGAACTTAAGCATTTCATTTTCTTTTCAATTTGTTTTTCTACCATTGCTTTGTACCATACAAAAATCTTGAATGCTTCTGATTTATCTTTTAAAAATATGATTGTCATCATTCTATAATAATCAACAAAGAGAATAAAATACCTATCTCCATATTAGCTCTTTGTTCTACTGGGTCCACAGAGATCTGTATGGACTAATTCTAGAATTTCATTACATGTATGGGTTTTACTCTTTAAACTAGACTTTGCGATCTTACCTTTTTGACAATTCTTGCACATGATATGCTTGGGCTTAGTCATTTTCGGTAAGCCTCTGACATTCCTTTTTTTTTCTTATTTTCAAGTTGTCAAATTTCACAAGACACAATATTTTGTGCCACAACCATATTTCTTCATTTCTAGTCATCAAACAAGTGATATTAGTGTCATCAATATATAAAAGGTTACCTTTTTTCTTCTCACCGGATCCAATCAACATTCTTGATTCATTGAAGATCTTTGCCTTCTAATTTTCAAATGCTACTCTGTGACCTAAATTGTTCAGCTGAGAAACACTTAACAAATTTTAATTCAGTCCTTTAACGTAGTAATAATTTTCACATTTAATCAGGTTATTCAACATTATGGTTCCTTTACCTTCAACTGGACAAGGTGTATCATTTCCCATTCTCACTGAACCACCATTATAGTATTCAAAAGTCTCAAAATTTTGTTTATCACTGGTCATATGGTGAGTGCAACCACTATCTATGATCCATACATCATTTTTAGTAACTTTATATATGAGTGCAATTTCTACATACCTTTCTTCATCTTCATTTGAATCATCCTTCATGGCTACAAATACCATCTCAATGTCTTCTTCTAATTTAGTGTCAGTGTCATCAACTCTGTTCTCAGCTAGGTAACAAGCTTTCTTCCCTTTGTCCTTTTAGTCTTAGGTATCTCTCTTATCGGATTGTCAGTTGCTCTGGTAATCTCTGTTATCACCTCTATCAAACTTCTTCTCATATGATTTGTCATTTCCTCTATCATCTTTTCTTCTGTTTGGACATCTTGCAGCAACGTGTCCAACCTCTTTACAATTGAAACATACAAGTGGTAATTTACCTTTGCCTCTCTGCAATCTTCTTTCCATTAGTGCTTCAATCTCATCAAGTCCTTGTTCTTCATTATCACTTTAACTATCATTTCTAATAGCATTTCTATGACTTGAATTACTTGTCTTTAAAGAATATTTGAATGCAGATTCTACAGATGGTAAGACACTATTATCAATGTTGTTCATCTCAAATGATATCAGTCTACCAATCAGACTATCTAGAGTAACTATATTGTTTGCAACTGCTCTCTTTTCTCGAATAACAAAAACTCTAATAGAATATACAGACAGTAAGGTTCTTAAGATTTTACTTACCATTGTATCCTCTTCAAGTGTACCTGCAACTCCTCATATAACATTAACTACCTCTTTTACTCTGCAGCTATATTGAGTGATGTTTTCTCCTTCTTTTATCCTTACGTCATCAAACCTCCCTCTTAGACTTTCTACCTTTTCTCTTAGTACATTGGCATCTCCTCCATGTACCAGCTTCAACTTATCCCACACTTGCTTAGCAGAGGTGTAGGTTTTGACATCTTCAAACTCAGCATCAGAGAGGGATGATGGAAGTTCTATCATCATGTAGTTATGCTCATGCTTAACTCTTAATTGCTCAAGAGTATGAGCTCCTGTAGGCAGCACATATTCAGTATCTAAGTATTGAACAGTATCATTTCTAATACTTGATAGGTGGAGTCTTATTCTACTTTTCCATGATGCAAAGTTGTCTTTATTCAACTTGGGCACATCTTGTCTATTCATCTTGTGATCTTTTTCTTGAGCTATTAAACTCCCTTTCTAAGCACACAAGCTCTGATACCAATTTTTAGTAATAACTGAGAGGGGGAGGATGAATTAGTGGCCTCAAAATATTCCAATAATAAACCCTTAAAACTTAGTACCACAATATTAAGCCTCTAGTTATCTTTAGTCCTACAAGATGAATGCCTCCAAATACTTTTATCAAATTACTACTGCTCAAAATGCTTTGTAAAACCTTCCACTTATGTCTACCAAAAAGAAGTCTGTTAATTTACTAAAAGATAGTAAATTATCTAGAGTATACCAATAAATCCAATTAAGTTATGTGTAATGCAAAACACTAAAGTAATTACTCATAAACACATTGACACAAAGATTTTTAACGTGGAAACCCTGTTAAGGGATAAAACCACTTGGGACCAGTAACCCAAAATGGTCACTCTTGTGAAGTGAGCTCGGTGAAGAGGCAACCTTGTTAAAGGTTACAAACATACTTTTAGGTGTGACCTTGTTAGGGGATTTAAAAGCTTAGTCTATCACTTGATATCGGGCATCTCTATGCTACCTTCCTTGATCAAACACTCACTTGGCCTGTCAATAGGTATCATGCATCTCATGCTATCTTTATGATCAAAATTTTTGATACTCCTTTGGATGGATCTCAATATAGAAAGGATCTTTAAATCCCACTCGGTTAAGAGACTTTATAAATCAATGGTTAAACTAAAACAGTATGATCTGTTCACATATACAACTTATAATTGCATATTTTTAGATCTATTGTAATCTCATAAAACTATTCTGATCAATATAACTCTATTTATACCTTTGCTCCACTTTGATTCTCCTCGGTGATGCTATGCTCTATTGCTTGGTGTCCGCAGAAAACTTTACCTCTTTCCTTATCTTGATTGATCAACATTGTATGAAGTTGCGCTTCATCAGTTTCTCTTTAGCATCCTCTTTTTCATTCACTCCCCTTAATTTGTAATGAATCAAGTTTGTCTCTTTAATAGACATGATATCACTGTTGCTAGGTTCTTTATTTTCTTGATCTTGGCATGATCCACAATCTTAGCCAATTAGATTTAAAGAAAAACTCCTATCTTATCTCGTAGAGATATTCTTGCCAACTGGACAAAACAATTTTAAATCATTTACTTATCTTTGGCTTATCTTATCGATGAAAAAAATGATAACTACCAGTTAAGTATATATTTAGCTTTGCTAGCTATATATTTTGTCATTTCTGAACTTCAGTTATTTTTGGTGTTGAACTCTTTGATAGCTTCAGTCAACACTCTAGCTCTCCTCGGTCTTTTCCGTTGGTTTACACTATGTTTCTGTGTGTGTATATTTGTTCACCTATTGCCTGTGACACAACACTTAAATAAGTCATTCTATTAGTGAGAAACAAGGGTTAGTGAGCATATAAAATCCTAACATCGACCTATTGCTTTCTAACTAGGATGAGTGTAGCAAATAACATAAAAGCCCTCAGATTATGCTAAATACCAGTGACATAAATAACCTAGCATGAAATATTTAGTTTAAAACAAACTATTTAACTATTTAAACATGCATATTACTCTAAAATGGACATTATAACCATGTAGGGAAGTAATTATGGAGTGTGCATGAAGCTATGAAGAAATGGGTAGCATAACAATGCTTTGATATCCCTTCAAAATCTTGGCATTACAACACTACTATTCAAAATTGAGGCCTTTTCTATGAGATCTAAATCCCTTTAATTTATAGAGGAATGGGAGAGAGAGAGGGGAGACAAGGTTCATTAATGGAGCCCCTAAGGTCATTAATGAGGTGTAAGAGCCATTAATGCCTTGAGAATTAATGAGGGATGGGCAAGAGGTAATATCCATTAATGAGACATTAATGAAATTCATTTAAGAGGCATGGGAGGGTATAAGGCTCAACTTGGCAAGTTGGTCCTTAGAGAAGTCATGCTTGAGAAAGTCGACTTTCTCAAGTGGGTTGAGTTGTTAATCATTCCTTAATGGAATGTGACAACATTAGGAGGTGGGTTAGGGTAGAATTTAGAATTAGGATTAGATTAGCATGGGGGGAATAGGTTGAGATGGGTTAGAACCAAGGGTAGAAGTGGTTGAGATAGGTTAGGTTGGGGTTTAGGGGAATATAAATGAAATGAATTAAACTTATTTAATTCATTTAAAATATAGGAATTAATTATTTAAGCATTTTATTGATTTTTAATAATTAAGGGGACTATATCCATTTTAATTAAATTAAATAGGCTAGGGTAATGGGTTATTTGCAAGTGGATAATTGATTTAGGGATTTATTTAATTCCTTTGTAATTAATCATTTTTAGCCATGCATTTGATTGATTTTGATTTTGGCTAAAAGTAAATAATTTAGTGATTTGATCACTTTAGGAGATTAAATTGATTTCAAAAGAATTATGCCAAGAAGTAATAGGGTTGTTTGGACATAATTGGGGGTATGATCACACTTAGGGAAAATAGGGTCTATAGTTGGAACAGACCAAATTCAGGTGGTTACATTTTACCCTCTTTGAATTGATGTGAGAGCAGTGCATTGATTCAAAGAAAGTTTTTGATTTTTGACTTCAGAAAGATTGAGAATTCCATTCTTGGTTGTCAAATGAAATGTTGATGAGATTAGTCTCACACTTGATTGAACCAAACTGATAGAATTGATCTTGAACTTGGTTGTCATCCAAAGATCAATAAAGATTTTAAAGATACCAATTCTGAACTTGGTTGTTGTCCAAAGATTGATAATATTGATTCTGAACTTGGTTGTCATCCAAAAAGTCAGTATGAAGCTGCGAGGAGGTTAATAAGAATCTTTTAAAATGAGGAAATACAAGATATCCATCTTATGAGAACCAAAGCTTTCTATCCAACAGTTTTGACTTAGTCAAGGAAACTGTCATGCCCCTAGTTTGTTTGATAAAAAAGTCATTTTAATGCTATTTTGAGCAAAAATTTAATTGATGATAGTGTGATCATGCCCCCTCAGGAAAAAAATTGAAGAATAAAATAAAATAAAATAAAATCCCTCTGTTTGAAATGATGTATCACTTGCAGGAAGCGGTTAGGGCAAGAAAGAATGGAGTAGAAGACATGGAAAAAGATGATGTGTTTAAAAATAAATACACTATTTCCAAGTTAATTATGTGAAAATATGAGGGGTGAGACTGATAAAATGATGTCAGACCAAGATTGATGATAAAATGTACATTCTGAGAGATTCTTGGAACAAATGAAGCAAATTTGTAGTTTTTGAAACTATTGTAACAATGGTACTGTGTTGGTGAAAACATCCTAGGCACCTTCAATTTTATTCCCGATTGATCAAAAAGAGAACAAAAATATAGTTGTAGTTGTCTGGGAGGAGTTTCAGAACTCCTAAATGGCTCAAAAGACCAATATAAGCCTCAAAATTTACCATTTTACTATTCATTTTCACTTTCCTCCATAGTAATTCTAAGAGCTCTGTAGAGAAGATGGTAGTCCCTATGAGGAAGCATCATTTCAAGATGAGCCATCAACATCAGCACCCGACTGACTACCCATCTCTGGTAAGTGCTCGTAAAACTACTAGGTGAATTTTGCAAAATTCAATTTCATACATTTTTGTAGATTTTATAGCCAAATGAATTTTGAATCGCATCTAGTATTCTGGATCACAACCTATAAAACCCATGTCACATCTGGTTTTTCCCAGATCGCATCTGGTTTTTCCAAATTCCTGCATCGTATCAAGGATACTCTGGATCGCATATATTTACATTGTTTTTGTCTTTATTTTTGTTGAATTTTGCCTCTGTATCGTACCATGTCCTTGAAAGGTCATACCCGGTATTTAGGGTCGCATCCCATATTTTTAGGATTGCACCCTGTGGTCTCCATCGCATCCTATATTTCCAAGATCATATCCAGGAAAGGAGATCACACCCTGTCGGTTCAGAATCACATCTGGTTATGAGACTTAGAAACTGAGCCTTTTGGACCTGTTTGCTTTCCGTGAACCTTGAATTACTTATCTGTTTAGGAATCTGCATCTTTGCTATTGATAGAATACTGATGTATGGCTGTGTTTGTCAAAATAGATTCAGCTTGAGGCAGTCACATTTTGGGGCACCTACCCAGGTCATGTGCTTGCATTGTCTGGATTGCTTTCATATGATGAGTAGACCACCATGATCTGATGTGGATTACGCTCTTTGATAGGTTTACCTGAGATAGGGGTAAACCTAGGGTTGTTGACTACTTTGGCTGAGAGATGGCACTCAAAGCACAACACCTTCCACTTACTGACTAGGGAGATCATAGTGACTCTGGAGGACGTATGGAAGATACTTTGAGTTTCGATGATTGGTGCTAAGGTGCATTTTGAGTCGACGGTTGATGTGGCGATTGGTGCTGCACGTCGATACTTCTAGGATGACACCATTGATCACAGATATCTGTCATGGGATTATATGGTTGATCATTATGATCGTTTATCTGTATACTTATTAGGTCTGATAGGTGGCATCCTGATGCCAGACAGAAGTCAACATGGATTCATGGTCAGTTGGGTAGACATGTTGGAGTAGATGGTCACCCATAGGCAGAGATTTGCATGGGACAGTTGTATTTTAGCCCACATGTATTGAGAGCTCCATGAGATAGTATAGAATTATACCTGTAGGATGACCATTGGTATTCTTATTCTTCAGATCTGGGCCTGGGAGCACATCCCTGTTACATGGCCGATTGTAGATAGACAATGAGCACCTGAGCAACCCTATGTATACACGTATTGATCTAGGTGGATTTTCACCAAAATTTGAAGTGTTCCAAAAACTCTAGAAATCAACACCATATCGAAGAGCTTGTTGATACGAATCCAATGCAACTTGAATAAAGTCAAATGGAGTCCGTATGAAGAAGTTATCACAGGTCAAAGTTCACAAGAAAATGTGTTGACTTATGACATCAGCAAAAGTATAGTCACTACAGATGATGACGTGGCAAGAGTCAAAGGTCAGCATTGGTCTTTAATAAAATTCTTTGTTTTGAGGGTCGAACTCATGACCTCCTATTTGTAAAAGGATTTCTCTCACCACTGCCCCACAAGGTCTATATATATCGCTCTCCCTATTTAAATTAAACTTTCCTGCCTATCATAAAAAAGACAAAAGGTGCTGTGTGGAGAGTTGAACCCGTGACCTCCAACAATACCAAAGCTTTACCGCTGCTTCCTTAACCAACATGCCACTAACAAGGTTTGAAATTAAAGAGCACAATAATATATTCAAACACATTTCCGGACAAGTTAAGAGAGAATGGTGGGCTGACGGTTTCAACCATCAACCCACCATCCCAAAAAGGCCGTGAAAAACAACAAGGAAGCATGATTTTTGGTGCCGATTTAGATAAATTTATCCTTAAACACCCAAAGTTGATAATAGTAGTTAAGAAATAACCACAAAATATTCCAAGATTATTTTCGTGGGAATTTTAAGAAGTATGTTATCTTAATGTGTATTTTTAAGAGATATTATTATTTTGGGGGATTTGTTGTAAATAATGGGAGATTGAGAATATTTTGTAAATCATATGGTTATATACCATATTGAGTAAATTATTTGTATAAAAAGGGGTGAAAAGGGAATGTGAGTTACTTGATTTTTGTGGGATTTTTAGTGGAGATTTTTGGAGGAAAATTTGTGAGAGAATTTTAGAGTTGGAATTAGGACTTTGATAGTGAAATTTGTCCTTATGCATTTGGAGCTTGTAGTCAAGCTTGTTGCATGTGTAAAGGAGGATTTTATTTTGTAATTCATTATCGTCCAAGGAGATGCAAATCTTGTAAGAGGTTGAAGATCTTGTAACTATTTTTTGGAGCAGAATCAAGGATCGGCCACTCCATTGGAGGGACCTAGAGACGTAGCCAATTGGCGAACTCCGTTATCAACTTGTGTTTTGTCTTCTCTCATCTTTCTCTCTTTTGTTCAAATTATCGTTATTAATTATTATTTTTATAAAACCATTTTAATTACATTTTGAAGACCTTCATTTAATTGGAATAAAAAGTTATTATTCACGTGCAACAGTCCTAGATCCTAACATTAGATCATGTATGCAGGTCTCATTTAGCAGCCCCATATGGGAAAGGTTGAGTACTGGCACCATATTTTTGATGACATGACTGAGGTTGTTTGGTGACCATATTTAGATTGCGAGGAGTGGACCTTGGATGCACGATAGGTACCTTATTTATTTCAGAGCCGATATCTTATAGGGAGGACCAGATATGTTGTAGAGCAGTTCATTCACACTCGAGTACTAAGACAGTATGGCCTTTGGCAGGGCAAGATACATGATATCACTGTTTATGCATGCATCCAGGATGAGGCATCATTATGGGGTGTCCAACTGAGTTATGAGACAATGCATCAGGAGATTCGAGATATAGTGGGAGTAGATTGGGATCTCTGCCTTGATGTAGCTGATGTAGGTGTTTCTGATGGATATGCTACAGAGATGCTCCGGTACCCATTTCCTCATTTCACTATACCGAAGGAGGTTATCCCACATATAGAGTAGCCATTAGATTATGATCCTGATGATCGTCCTGCCAGAGGGAGAGGAGGAGTGTAGAGAGATACGGCCCCTCGTATACATGGAGGTCAGGATGGTGGTAGAGATGGTAGAGATGGCAAGTGTCCTCTTTCTAATGAGGACGATGATGGAGATGATAGGGGTGGTGGCGTAGTGGGTGGCCATGTAGAGGTTGCTAGTGGGAGTGGGGAGGGTTGACATACCTGCTTTAGGTTTATTTCTCCTCGGATCGATCCTAGTCCATTTCTTATAGGAGAGTAGAAGAGGCAGCAAAGACAGTAGAGATAACAGCCATAGAGATAGCCTGACAGACCACAGGACAGGGCCTCAGGGTAGGATTTAGGCAGGGATGGGGATCAACTATCTTAGTGTGAGTAGGAGAGAGAGAATCTTAGAGCTTAGATTGCAGCTTTAGAGGCCAGAGTGACAACAACAGAGGCTAGGGCTACAACAACAGAGTCTAGATTGGCTATATCAAATGCCTTGCTTATAGATAGAGATAGGCAGATGGAGAGACTCCACGTAGAGCAAGACACACAGGCCCATACAACCACTCATTAGGGATAGAGGGCTACATATTATTATGCTCTTTACCATGCGACAGTGCTAGAGGGGCAGATGGCAGTATCTTTTTCATGGTTAGCCCAATAGTCTAAGGGGGAGATGCCTCCTCCACCTCCATTTTTACTTCCTCCTTTGCCTCCCAATTAGGGAGAGGGGGGGAGCCAGAGCTGATTCACATTTGAATATCTGAGTTTATATTATATATCTGGATCCTATTGAGATCTGCTTTTGTATATGACATTTAAACATGTATATCTAATTCATTCTATCTCACTGATACTATTTATGTATTTTGTTCCATATTTTGATCGGTACCATGTGGTGATATATATATATATATATATATATATATATATATATATATATATATATATATGTGATGTAGTTTCTTAATTCTGATATGTTTTCATGAGTTCTTTTTGCTTTGATAGATTTTACTTGCACATGTGATGATATCTTGGTCTCTTGATGAGTTAGATTTAGATGATGACATCATTTTATTATTTGATTTGATTACTAATATAAATATGTTTTATGTGAAGATGCAAATGTATATTTCTTTTGATTTTCCTTTATGTAAAAAAATAGATGTATGGATGCATTTTAGGATGAAAAAGTAAAAATACAATACATGAATGCTTTGTTTTGGTATTTTCCTGTTGTTTCTTTTTATGAATGCAAAATATATGCTATGGATGTGCAACGATAGATATATCAGTAATATGGATGATGTAATTAACCTAATTTTTAGAAGAAGAAAATTGAATTAATTTAGAGCTCAAAATGCCTTTAATGTTTCTCCTTTTTTGTTTATATCCCATGCAATTGTCAAAAAAAAATGTAATGATATGCAGACTCTTAGGACTTTGTCACTAGTATGCTAGCTTTTTATCATTATTGGGCACTCTTTTAGAATGGACACCACCTGATAGTAGAACCATCACTAATACCCATTGATATTATGAAAGTATAAATACTATGTTTTATTGAAGTGTCAGAAATAGACTTAGGCATCAAGGCATAGAAGCCAAGATAACAAAATAGTCAGCTTCCTTTTATTATACCAGACTCTGATTAAGGAAAGATATTGGACCTGTAATGACCTTGAAAATTCATTTCCCTAGGTACATTAGGATTCATATACCTTAGTGAGAATCTGGATCAAAAAATAGACAAGGAAATTATTTCAACCTCATCGTAGTTTACACATAACGAAGATCAAGATATATGCGGCTATCCACCCATAGTGGCAACTCTTACCATAAACATCCAAGTGAGGTGAAATTTATAGGATCATTTGAAGTAATCACCATACGTAGAAAACCAAGAAAATATTATGCCCCCATCCTCTTGACTCTTTGTCTTTGTGCAGACGTCATTGAGTGACTAAGAAGACATAAAAAATCATCAATTGTGAATGAAGCTGATAAAATCTATAATTACTTAGATGCCCCTAGTTGAAAACATCATCAAGACATGAAAGAATCATAAGCAAACCAATATCAAACTGTGTGTTTAAGTAGTACTTGTTCATTTATATGTCAAACACAGTAAAGATTCATTAATCAGAAAATTGGACTATAAGCAATATGGTGTTTCCATGCCTATGCATTGATAGGGTAATCTATTTATGTTTTGATCCAATATAGCCTTGTAGGAACTCTGTTAAGGTAGATGTCGTGTCTGGGTATGTGATGGTTGAAAAGACACCCTTGTTTTGAAAAGTGACATTGTTTTGCATGCATCAAGAAACATTGTGTCAGTGAGGCAACCCATCCTAGAGAAACCTAGCAACCACAACCTACCATGCCAGCAAAGATGCCCCCAGTGCAGAATGAATTATTCCTAAGACATAAATGTATACAAATCCCAAGCGAGGATAAGACAACCATTTAGGAAATGAAGTCAACATTTGAGCACAGGTAAAATTATGATGGCTCAAAATCAGAAATGCATTGATAGATGGAGCACAAAACACAAGTGACGCCTGATTGCCAGGTTTTCACCACTTGGAAAGATTCTTTTCTTTCTTTTTGCTACCAAGATGCTTGTTTTACCAGGTGCTCATCAAGGCACTTTTCTCTTTTTCAATTTTTTTTTGCTATTTTTTCTTTTTGAATGTTTTTGTAGTATCAAGGCACCTATTTTCTAGGTTTTCACCAAGGATACCATTTTTGTAGGACCTTTTCCATTGTTTTTGGATTTCTTTAGGATCAATTTTCTGAATGTTTTTGATATTTTGTAAAAAATTTTTACTGTACAGGCTCTGCTAGCCGAACATCAAGTGTAGAACCACTTCAAATGTAGAGTGTTGATAGGGTCTAGAAGAACGTCTCCCTCAGGTGTAGCTAGTTGATAAGCTCCAGTCACAAAAGTGGCAGTGACAACATAAGGTCCCAACCAGTTAGGTTCAAACTTTCCTTTCTGTTCTCTGTTAGGCCAGTTCTTAGGATTCTCTTTGAGGATGAGATCTCGCACTTCAAATTTTCATGGTTTGACCTTCTTTTTGTACCCCTTGGACATACATGTTTGGTACACCTTTAGATGGTCGAACGCCTATTGTCTGCACTCATCTAGTAGGTCCAGAGAATTCACCCTATCTATGCGGTACTGCTCATCAGTAACCAGACCTTGTAAAGATATCTGCAGAGAGGGGATTTCAACATCAATAGGTAGTACTACTTCAGTCCCATAGACTAGAGCAAATGGCATGGCTCCACTTGGTGTTCTGATGCTTGTTCTGTAGGTCCATAGTGCCGGATTTAGTTGTAGATGCTAGTCTCTGCTAGACTTGCTCACAGCTTGGTGTAGGATTTTAAGAATATTTTTGTTTGATGCCTCAGCCTATCCATAACCTTGAGGGTAATATATTGAGGAGCAATGTTGAGTGATATGAAACTATTCACATAGGTCATCAATGTCTTTATTTTTAAATTGCCCCCCATTGTCTGTTACAATTAAAGAGGGTATCCCATATCTACAAATAATGTAGTTCAAAATGAACATAGCCACTTGTTTGCCAGTGTCTTTGATTAGCAGCACGACGTTGACCCAATTTTTGAAATACTCAGTGGTCGTAATGACGAACTTGTGTCCATTTGAGGAGTTGGGATATATTTGTCCAACCAAGTCAAAGGCCCATTGCTGAAATGGCCAATGTGTTGTAAAAAGTATAAGTTCTCTGGTAGGAGCATGGATAAGATTTCCATGTGTCTGGCATTTATGACATGCTTTAGAAAACTGAATAGCATCTTTTTCCATGGTAGGCCAGTAATAGCCTACTCTGAGCAGTTGCTTTGCTAATGAAAATCTGCTCAAGTGTGATCCACATACACCTTCATGGACTTATTTTAATGTGAGGTCAGACTCTTGAAGTTATAAACACCTAAGAAGTGTACCATTGACACCTCATCGATATAGGTTGTTAGTTATGAGGACGTAACATGATGTTTTCCTAATTAGGGATCTTTTCTCATTTATGGATAGATTGTTAGGGATGGTCTGATCATAAAGGTAAGAAATGATATTAGCATACCGAGATTGGTTTGGGGTGTTTAAAGCACATATTACCTGGTATTCAGGGGTATCAAAGGTAAGATAGGATAGTTCTTCCACCAAGAAGTCATAGAATAATTGATGTTCTTCCATTTGTAACATGGATGCCAAGGTATCCATAGCATCTGCAACTTTTTTCTTTGACCTTGGTATCTGCTGGAAGGTGACGAAGACAAAGTACTTCTTTAGGTCATCAACTAGCTATTTGTAGGGCATCAAATTCTCATCTTTCATTTGATACTTCCCATTGACTTGATTGATAATTAGTTGGGAGTCACCATATATGGGAAATTCTACGATCTTCCATTCCATATATAGCTTAAGACTGTTTACCAATGCTTCATATTTTGAAATATTATTGGTGCATGGAAACATCAATTTGTAAGATTTGGGAATTTTGTAACCTTGAGGAGTTATGAATAGGACCCCTGCTCCAGAGCCTTTTTGAGTGAATGAACCATCAAAGTACATCTTCTATGGATATTTAGTTAGATGCATGATTGTTTCATCAAGAAATTCAATAGCCAAAAGTTCATTGTCTTGTAGTGGTGAATCAACCAATTGATCTGCAAGGACCTGTCCTTTGATAGCTCTTCGTTCTACATATTCAATTTCAAACTCACTTAGGATTAGGACCCATTTTGCCAAACATCCTATTAATGATGTTCTGCTCAAAAGGTACTTTAGAGGATCAATTTTAGCAATGAGCTTTACTATATGAGAGAGCATGTAGTGTCTTAATTTTTGTGATGCAAAGATGACTGCTAAGCATGCTTTTTCAATAATGCTATAATTGAGCTCATAGGTGACCAATGTTCTACTAATGTAGTATATAGCTCTTTCTTTCTTTGTTTCATGCTCTTGTGCTAGAAACACTCCTAGGGATGTAGCTATAGCTAAAATGTATAGGAGTAGGGGATTTCCATGAATAGGCACCATAAGAATAGGAGGAGTAGCTAGGTACCCTTTCAGTTCTCTGAAGTTTGCTTCACAGTGTTCATCCCATTTGAAGGTAACCCCTTTATGTAGTAATTTAGTAAAGGGTTGTGCCCTATCTGTAAGTTGGGACATGAATCTCCTGATGGAATGAAGTCTCCCTTGTAGCATCCTCATTTGACTGATGTCACGTAGAGGAGCCATCTCTAGTATAGCCTTGACCTTTTGCAGGATCTACCTCAATTCCCTTCACTGAAATAATGAATCCTAGAAGCTTTCCTGATTGGACCCCACAGGCACATTTCTTGGGTTTGAGTCTGAGTTGGAACTGTTTCATTCAATCCAATATCTTTCTTAGGTTAGTAATGTGAGTACCTCTTTCTTTGGATTTTACCAATGTGTCGTCAATGTAGTCTTCCATGTTCTTGTGCATCATATCATGGAATATAGTTATCATGGCTCTTTGATATGTTGCGCTGACATTCTTTAACTTGAATGACATGACATTCCAGCAAAAGGTGCCCCATGCGCATGTGAATGCAATTTTTTCTTGACCCTCAGGGGAAATTTTGATTTGATTATAGCCTGAGAATCCATCCATTAAAGAATACATCTGATAGCCTGCTGTGAGGTCAATGATCATGTCAATGTTAGGTAGAGGGAAGTCATCTTTCGAACATGCTTTGTTCAAGTCTCTAAAGTCAGTACATATCATGATAGATTTGTCAATTTTTGATATAGGGACCACATTGGAGATCCACCCTACATAGGAAATGACTTGGATAAATCCATCTTTCAAAAAATTCTCTAGTTCTGCTTTTACTAATAATGCAACATGAGGATCCATTTTTCTAAGTTTTTGTTTCACGGGTTTGATCTTGAGAGCTATAGATAAGTGGTGCATGATTAGATTAGGATCCAGCCCAGGCATATCAGTAGAAGAATATACAAAATTGATCTTCTTCTCTTTTAGGAACTCTGTGAACTGGGTCTTCTCCTCTTCTAATAAAGATTGTGCAAGGTGGACTATTTGAGAATTTTCAACAGTGCCTAAATTTACTGGTTGTGTTGGTTCAATTAGTATTGAAGACCTTTCCTGAAAGTGTTCAGAGAGGATATCAAGAGTCTCATCCTTTGGCACCTCTGAGAGGTTTTCACCATTGGATACATCTTTTTTCTTTACTACTTTGGGATCTAATACTGCCACATAGTGGTTTTCACCATCAGTCCTCTTTTTCTTTTTATTTTTCAATTTTTGACTGAGAAACTTGATATCCTCCTGTGACATGTTCTTGCTCCTCACATTGGTGGAAGAAGGGTATGGTTCACAAGCATTGAGATAACAAGATAGGGTGTGGTCATTAGAAAAGTTGAGGATAGGAGTAGGATCTATTTTAGTCCAATCAATTAGGTCTGGAAGTACCAGTTTTAGGGAGTTAGATTCTAGGAAGGACAACATCGTGCTAGTATCAAGACCATTAACCGACATGACATGGTCTGTTAAGTTAATTTCTTCAATGTTTAGATCAATAAGAGTGAGATTGTCATTAAAAGGGTCATCGTTAGTTATATGCAGACCAAAATCTAGTGGCTCATAAGTAGAAATCTCATCATCATCTCTCTGTAAAAGGAGGCTTCTTGCTTGTAGCCTGTGAAATTCTTCTAGACTTATGTATTCACCAGTTTCTTCATCAATGATCAGGGGAAGGGACTCTTCTTCTACTTCAAGATTATCAGTATCATTGGGAAGAGTTTTAGATTGTTTATGAGGAGCTGAGGGTGCCACAAAAATGTGTATTGTATCTATCCCAATATCTTCAGTGGTGAAAGATAGCTCTTCCCATTCATAATCATGAGTCTGTGACCTCATCATCATATTTGTTTAAGTATTCAAAAATGGTAATTTGATGTACCCAGTTAGCTTCCTATGGATCAAAGTGGGGTAGATCAAGGATATGTGAAACTGTGACCAATTTCCCCTAGTTAGGATGTAAATCATGTTGTCGGGGTGTCTCTTGAGTAATTGTTTCTATGGTGTCTCCTACCTCTTGAATGGGAGGTTGTGCTAGAAAAGGGGAGTGAAGATCTTGTGGTACCTCAAAGCTAGGTACATAGTGTTCTCCTTGGTAGTTAGGATCCTCTGTACTGACATGTAATAATATTTCATAGGACCACTGCTCTAGTTTGTCTGTCTCATCACTCCCTTTATCTGAGTGTGTACTCTCTTTTGAAGCGGGTTTATCAGTTTTAGTATTAAAACCTAGTCTTGTTTTATCTTTGGTATTCCAAAAATCCATGGGTATAGGTTCAATAAGCCCTCATCCTATGTTGTTTAGAGGTCCTTTTCCTTTGTATCCTATCTATTTGAGGAAATCATATCCCTTCCCATACTATTATGGGGATATCTTCACATGTTTGACCTCAGCCTCCACCAGTTCTCCTTTGTAAAGCCAGTCCAAGACTGCCTGTTCTTTTGTGTTATCTAAAGAAGATGTGGATGCCTTTACCATGCCAGTTTCCTTGTGTACTTCTGGCTCCTTGGATGTTGTAGGTGTTAATGTCGAGGAAGGTTTTCCATAGGATTGTGGTGACACTGGAAGTTCTATCAATGAGGGAGTCAGGTCCAACTTGTACTCTCCAATACCAGTTTCTTCAAGTTTTAAGGTTTTGCCAAAAATTTTCATGACCATGTCCTTAGTAATTTCAAGAGAAACTGCATCCATATCCTCTTTGTTGTATAGGATCATGCTACCTGCTTTGATATTATTACAAGTGTATTTAGTGTCTGTAGGAATTGTTACTTCCACCCCATTATGTGGGAACTTTATGCATTGGTGGTAAGTGGATGGTATAGCTTGCATTTCATGAATCCATGGTCTTCCTAACAGGATATTGTAAGCCAAAGGTAGATCCAGAACCTGACATATGATGTTCCTCTCAATCGATCTGACTCTGATAGGTAGAACAATAAGACCTTTGGAGGAAATTTATTCCTCATCATAAGCTTTGATAGTTATTTTGCTTCTAGAGTCAATTGTCTATTCTGAGAGACCCAGTCTCTTGATTAGATCAAGTGTACAGATATTCAATCCTGCACCTCCATCTATCAATACGCATCTAACATGGGACTTATGAATAAGGAATTCAATATGGAGGGGTTGATTATGTGGATGTGTGAATGAATTATCATCCTCTTTAGAAAAGGAGAGGTAGTGTGGCGCTGTGATGTGATTGACCATCACTTGGAATTTGTCTATATTGATATCCTTTGGGACATTAGCAACATGTAAAGCCTGTTCTAGGATTTCCCTATGTACAGTGGATATTTTGAGAAACTCAAAAATGGAAATTTTGGTAGAGGTTCGTTGCAATTGGTCTACCAAATCATACTTTTCTCCAAGAATAGTAACCACATGTTTTGCTGCTGGTTTAGGAATAGTTATGATAGGAACCTTGGATGTCGACGTTGGTTTTGGAGGTCCTTTGATTGTGACTTGTGCTTGTCTCTGTGTTACAACATTTGAGTGGAATGAGACACCTTTCATTGTGACCACATTGATAGATTTAGTTTTAATGTCTATTATATTGATTACATTGTCAATTTTGGAATAGGTGTAGTTTACCTCATTACTCTTCCCTTTAGATGTTTCTCCTTGATCGTAATTAGGAAAGGGTTTTTTGAATGCTGTATGATCCTCATTGGTAGTGTGTCCATCTAATTTGATTTTACCTCCTTCAATGAGGTCTTGGATTACATGTTTAAGCTTGAGGCAATTATTAGTCTTGTGTCCCTTGTTTTTATGGAAGACACAATAGGAATTATCATCCCACCACCTGGGTTTGACCATTAGTTTCCATGGTTTGGAATCTGGGATTGTGAGGACTTTTTTATCCATCAGTTTTTTAAGAAAAGTCTCAAGAAGATCTCCCAAAGGAGTGAATGTTCTTTGGGGTTTTGAAGTCCATGTCTGACCCTTGCTATTATCATTATTTGCTTTGGGTACAGGAGTTGTTACCTTATCATCCTTTCTTGCTTGCATGCTACTAGTTAGATTGAATACCTCAGGTTTAGGATTCATGTTAGAGGCATCAACCACTCTGTCATTAATAACATTCTTGTTTTTTTTTCCACCATTTAGGTTTGGAGGTGGAGTTGTTGGTTTTGTTTTCATTTTGAAGGGTGATCTCTCCCCTTTTGACCATTACTTCCTCAATATGAAGGGCATTTTTAATCATTCCATCGAAGCTTGGTGAGTCTTGCATTTGTAATGCGTAGTTCAATTCGGGCACCAGGTTATTAAAAAATATATTCATCTTCTCTATTTTGGGAATGGCCCTTGAATACCATGCAAAAATATTCCTCCCTCTTTGTAGGAAGTGTGTAAATTATTCACCAGTTTTCTATTTGGTATTACATAGATCCATCATAGTCACATCATGTTGGATGTTGTAGGAGTAATGTTGGATGAATTTTTAGATTAAATCCTCAAATGTTTTGACCTTTGGGTTTAGTTTTGAGAACCACTCCATGGCATTACCTCCTAGACTTCCTAGAAATAGTCGCATGAGGTATGTAGGTTCGTACATGTATTCTATGCTAAGAGCACAAAATTCCCTCACATGTTCGTGTGGGTCAGTTTCTCCCATGTACTTGTCATAGTTTTTTCTTGCTACATTGGGAGGAAATGGGATCATAATGATAATCTTATCAAAAGGAAATGGACAAATGACATCCATTTGAGGATCGTGAGCTCTGTTTGCATCAAATTGAGTTGTTTGGTGAGAATAGATATAGGATTTGGTACCTCCTTTTCTTTGAGCTTTTCCACATCATAATCCTTAGGTAATTTGACACCTATGGATGCTAGATGGAGGAAGTATTTCTCTTTATCCTCGTCAATCATTTCCTCTATTATTTTATGGAACCTCTTGCTCTGTTTGAGTTTTTCATATTCTTCTTCAGTGATTTCATTCTCATTGCCAGACTCAAATAAGTGACGGTCGAATTTAGGTTCTTCTTCTTCATTTGTATCTTCGGGCCTTTTTCCATTGTTATACTCCTCAAAAGCCTCACTCCATCTGCGAGTGTTGCTATCCATTTGTGGGGAGTCTAGATCGAGTAGGGAACTATGAGAAGTTTCTCCCTAAAAGTGTAGTGTTTTAGGAGGCACTTTCAATCCTTTAGAAGTGTACTTGTTGTGTCTTGTGTTAACCATGAAGTTGTTTCTCAACTTTGTCAACATTTCCCAATAGTGCAAGTGAGAGTTTCAGACCATTCAAGTGGGTGTGTCTAGGTAAAAGTAACTATTTATTATTGGTGGATGTAAATGATTCCAGGGTCAGAGGATTAGAATGCCCTGATAGTGAGCTAGGAACCAAGTTGTTGGTAGAAAGTGGGTAGACCACACATATTGAATTGATCATAAAAGACTGACTAAGCATGCAAGGTAGATGTTTTGAAACTTCAACAGGGAGACCAGAAAAGACAATAGGAACTAGCTAAAGAGTTAAAAGGGTATCCTAATCAACTAACATTTTCTAAGAAATACTTCTGCAAGTACCCACTATCCTAGATGCGAGCCTCTGATGACACCAGATGTAAGCCTAAATCCTAGATGCGACTGTGTGATGACCAAATGTGAGATAGTATACCAGATGTGATCCTAAACACTAGATGTGATATAGGGTATATAGGATGCAATTTTATGATGCCTTTGTCAGTTTTTACCAATTTTGAAATTTGCATTTTTGGAAGTTTGTGCAATTTGTTTGATCTTTGATTGCGTTTGGAGACTTGCTAGTGAGTGAAGAACACATCTATCTGAAGGTTTGAATATTATTTCTTGTTTGAATAAGTTTATCTTTTTAGCAATTTTGCAAGCATGTCAAATAGATTTGAATTGTTAGGAGGGTGAAACAGACACTCATCTTTTTCCTATTCTCTAGGTGAAGGATGAAAATCTTTTCTCATTAACTCAAGTACACACTCAAATGCTATTCAGAATATAGCCATCACCAAACACGCAATGGCTCTAGTCATGATGCTATATTAGCCGACTCCAAACGTAAGTGAGGGCACAATATGATGAGTGTCTTGGGGAAATTACTTTTTGCCTAGCACAAAGATTATCACCCTTTCGGGCATGAATCAGGAATTCTTTCAGCTGAAGTTGTTGTAGATTATTGGGCAATCCGTTTGAAACTGTCCCCCATAGAATTGCACAAGGAAAAATTCAGGTGTATAGCCCTATGAGTACCTGAATGTATGTAGTCTCGCAAGAAAGATTCAAGTGGCTCCGCTCTACATATACCCAAGCATGTTCAAGGAATGATGTCAAAATTCTATGAAAAAAACTGGCTCTGTCTTCCGAGGCTTTAGCCTACAAGGAAGCAACTATTTATAGTGAGTTGCAAGGGTTGGCGTAAAACCCGTCCTCACTTGGGTCATTCCTAGGAGATTTTTTCCTCAACCGGAAAGCCCTCTACTATTAAATATGCATACAAAGGATTGGCGAGCTTTGGATGTCTGGATTTCTAATTCTTCTTCTGAAGAAGAGCATACTCTCCTGATCTAAGCCATTTTCTTCCAAAATAGAGTCAAGAAAAGTGGTTCTTTCCCTCAAGCAATGTTGTGCCTGATTTAGATATTCCTATTTTAATGAAAACAAGATTTCTTGAAAGAGAGATTTGCCTTGTTCAATTAGCCACAATATTTAGTGATTTTGCTTGTTCAATTTATGTGTCCCAAAAAATGAATTATACAGTTGAGCTTGTTCTTTGATCCACAAGATTTAGTGATTTGTGTTGTTCATTTACTGATCCCAAAAGAATTTATACGATTTGATTGCTTGTTTAGTTAACCCCAAATTACGTTCAATCCATAAACTGATGTGTGAGTTTTTGATTTTCCTTAAAAGGAAAAGAGCATAGTCCTCTAGTCAGTTTAGTGATAGATAGGAAAATGTTCCTTAGTTTTCAAAGAAAGTAAATAGAGGTGAAGATGGGGGTTGGGCAACCTGAAAAATTGAGTTAGTTTGTTATGTAGCATCTCCCACAAAAAAAATGTCAATATCAACCTGCAAACAATCATTAAGATTTTCAAAAGATCAAAGAAGTCAAACACACAAAAGTTAGTGGTTAGGAAAAGTAGTTCACTAAAATTTTCACCAGATGCGATCCAGAAAGACATAAAATGACACAAAAATAGATATGACCTTAGTTACCAGATGTGATAGCATGCTCTCTAGATGTGAGCCTAAATGAAAAATGATCCAGGAAATCCTGGATGCGAGTCTCATTTGCTGTAGTGCGAGCACGTATCCTAGATGCGATTCTGAATGACCAAAAATGACCATGTAACAAAATTATGGGCATGTCAATGAGTGAAAAAGTGATACAAAATAAGCCCAAGTTGGAAATCGAGCCCCACAGTGGGCATCAGAAATGTGTGTGTATATTTGTGCACCTATTGCCTGCGACACAACACTTCAATAAGTCATTCTGTTAGTGAAAAACAAGGGTTAATAAACATATAAAACCCTAACATTGACCTATTTCTTTCTAACTAGGATGAGTGTAGAAAATAACATAAAAGCCCCCAGATTATGCTAAATACCAGTGACATAAACATCCTAGCATGAAAGATTTAGTTTAAAACAAACTATTTAACTATTTAAACATGCATATTACTCTAAAATGGACATTATAACCATGTAGGGAAGTAATTATGGAGTGTGCATGAAGCTATGAAGAAATGGGTAGCATAACAAT
>MU227940.1:1191997-1225625 GCA_018584345.1 Thuja plicata | reverse complement strand
TAACCTTTAACAGGGTTGGCTCCTAACAGGGCTCACTTCAGAAGAGTGAAAATCAGTAACTAGTTGCATTGGTGGTTTTTCCCAAATTGGGTTTCCACGTTATATCTGGTGTTACTTGTGTTCATGTTATTTGTTTTATGCATGTCCATCACTGTGAATGTTTATTGAACAATGATAAGTTAATTTACCGAGTAACAGCAATATATATTTAAGACATCTAAGGGACTTGTGGATTTATTTTTGTGGTAACTGATTCACCCCTCCCCTCTCAGTTACTCCATCTATATTTCCAACACTTGCAAGTTTGTGGGGATGCAATAAACTAAATAATAAGAGAAGTCAACCAACATCAAAATTTCTCATATTTTTAAGAGTTCAAATATTCCAATTTCTTTTTGTCTAATTTGAATCACTTCATACCTTACAAATTAAATAACACAAAATTTACAAGTTGATGGCATCTTAATCCTAACATTCTTCCACATGACATTATACATTATAATATATGTATGAGAAAAAAAATTATGTACAAGAATCACAGTAATTTCATTGATTAGTTATGCAAGCTAAATGCTTAAGAAGTGTTTGTGAAAGTTTGAATAAAAATGTTGATGAGGTACAATTATATGTCCCCACGTGGATTTTACCCTAGATGATGGGGGAAAGTAGGAAGGAATATTAACCAAGATTTTTGTAATATTTTTTTAAAATTGGATGGAAATTTAGCTATATATTAGAAAGGTTGGTCAAATAAGGGACATTTGCACTATTCACCATGAGGACTTTTGTTTTGATTTCTATAGAGCCACTATAAAAATTCCATGTAGATGAGATTTTTATCCCATGTGAATTGAGAATTTGTGCATCATCATGGATGAGGATGAGCCATAGGATGATGTACGCCTCATTTTGCCTCTTCATGATAATTTTCATTCATTTTATACCATTTTTACTTTTTAAGCACTACATTCATCTTTTTTTGTATACGAATCCAAGACTTGCATACCCATCCTTAGATGAGTGCTACACTAGTGTCTTGGATATACACTAGTTTCCTCAAGATGTGCATGCATCCTTAGATATTGATCACACTAGCATCCTAATTACATGCAACTATCCTTAGGACACAAGCATTAGAAATTGGATAGAGATGTTAAGGAATATATAGGGATAACAGAGATATGGTAGATATAAAATGATAGACTAATATCATGATTTCATTTGTTTATAGGCTTTTCTAGAGGTTCACAAGCGCACTAGTGAACACTTTTTGAGCATGTTGTGCTTCTAGGTTAGGGATCTAACAACAAGCCACCATGGGAATCTTTGATGGGTGGGCCTTTCATGGATGTACCACATGATAGAGATGAGATTCTACAAGTTAATATTGGTGGTGCTAATTGAGAGATGGTATATTGATACCATCTTCTTTTATCTCTCAAATGGGGAGGTGCAAAATACATAGTAGTTCAAACATATATTTCTCTAGAGTAACAATAATCAAAAGGCAAATGCTAAAAACCCCAAAGGTCCACTTCATCTCTCGAAGGGGTAGTCTCAAAATCAATAAGAGACACAAAAAGGAAATTAGATAGGATTTATCTCCACCTAAATAGTACTAACTAAAACCCATGGTTTCTTGTAGTGTGTGATAGAAACATTGCAACCCAAAATCCCTACAACCAATGTCATGACACATGAACTACAATTTAAATCCAAAAAAAAATTGTGGAAAATCAATATCAACCGCAAACTCATCCAAGTGAATTTGAGGAATAAAAACCACCATGAATCCAATACACATGGAGAAAAATATACCCTAAAAAGGTAACCCTATAAACTCAATATAAAATAGGTGGCTAAAGACTCAAGCCTACACCAAACACTAGTAAAACTATAGATAATACCACCATTAGTGTCATTTCTTACCGAAACCCTCTCCCAAGATTTGGGAGAAAAAATAACAACACTCTAATGTAGAATGGCTTTGACCCCAAAATAAGACCACAAACCAGCCTTAAACTTCTCCCTACTATGCATAGCAAGAGCACGATCTCCTTTGGCTCTAGGATGAAAAGTACTAAAGGTAGGATATAAGTAGCTCAAACATGACCTAGCCACCATGTCATGAACAAAACCAACTAATGCATAACAAATATGGTAATGATCTATATACGATTATAATTTTTCAAGGCCAAAACAATTTTTATATAAATATATATTTAAATTAAATAAGTAATTGGTTATATTAAAATTTGGGATTATAATAATAAATATATAGGTAATAAAATTTAAATGAATTAAATATATTATTTTGATATAATTTGAGAAGAAAGAGAATAATGTTGAAGATGTAAACAATCATTTTATCAATGTGTTAGAATTTTAAGTTTTGGTTAGACAAATGTCTTAGAATTTGTAAACTAAAGTTTTCTACTCCAATTCACTACAAAATTAATCTCCATACCTACAAAATGATTTGGCATGCATCCTTGAAACCACACCCACAAAACTGAAGTAGCTCAAATTTGAAAATATGCATTCACTTGTTTCCATGTCTAATCTATATGTGGCAAAATAATGTTTACAAACAGTTTCTAGACACTTCTTAAGTGAAACCATGTTCGACTAGTGAGACCCTTAGGAGTACCAATTGAATAGGTATAAGCCAATTTATGAGATAGCAAATTGGCATTTAGGCATGTTGAGGATGATGAATCTATATAAATGTTCTAAACTGAATATTTTATCTAACTATTCTCAATTTCATAACATAATTTCAAATGATGAAATCATGTTCTTACATATGACAATATAGCACACAAATCAACACAAGTGCACATTTGGGAAGATCACAATGGCTAGTAAGAGGGGTTTAACAAGATGTAAATTTGAGATTTGAACTTAAAATTTGACCACATAGATGAGCTAAGAAAATTTGAAATTGTAACCTTGCTTTGGAGTACCGAATGATGTCTCAAAATATGGATTAATCTATGGAAAAGAATAAGGTTGAAAAAAGAATCATAAACCAAATTCAGGCAAAAATATACCACTTATAAACTTATTATTGAAAAAAAAGTTCCCATATACAAAAAAAAGTTCCAAGTATCAAATTTCCATCATTATACAACTAGACATGATGATACGATTTAGAATATTAATAAAATTGAATATATTTGAATAATTGTACCAAAATTTAGCGAATCAATTTTATTAATAAAATCATTAAATGTTTAAGTTGCCACATATATTTGAGAATAATGGAAGTGTTGGAAATGAGTTGAGTAACTAAGAGGGGAGGGGTGAATCAGTTTCCACAAAAAAATCCAAGTCCCTTAGACATCTTAAACAAATTTGTCACTGTTTCTCGGTTAACACAGATATTCTACTGTCACTCAATTAACATAGAAAATCTTAATATATTAACTATAATTATCTTTAGTAATTAATTACTGAAACATAAACCATAAAGAAAATGAAATATACACAGATAACACCAAGATTTAATGTGGAAACCCAATATGGGAAAAACCACCAATAGCAACTAGTCACTGTTTTCACTCTTCTTAAGTGAGCCCTATTAGGAGCCAATCCTATTAAAGGTTACAATAAAACAGTGTTAGGTGTGACCCCATTAGAGGATTTAATCACCCTATAAGGAGTGGCCTTATTAGAGGTCTTCAAACACTTCAATGTAGAAATGTCACCTTGTGAGAGGATTTACAAAATGCTGTTAAGGCTACTCTGTTAAGAGATTTTGATCACTACTACAATTGTTAGAGAGTAACAATGGATTGACCTATTTTGATAATCAAATTTCTTTGCTGATTCAAATCTCTACTCTGGATTTAATTACTTGATCATCACTAATCAGATATTCTGTTGCAGCCCTCTATGTTTTTTATTTAATCAAAATCCCATCTGATTTCTCCTTCACTCTTCATATCACAAAACATATATCTTCACACTTTCACTCACTTTTTCATCCAAACTTGACCTTATATATATATGATAAGCCTTGTCAAGTTTGCCTTAACATTCTTTCAAATAAATAATAAAACTCATGTTTGTCGGCTTCATACAATCAATTATCCATAAAATATAAACTATTGTTAGTCAGATGTCACTAAAAGTATAACTCGGTCAATGCTAAAATCTTTCAATGCCCGACCAAAACTGTAATGCCCGAGTGAACTCAGTTAGAACTAAAAATCAGTTTGATCATCTTCAATTCTTGAGAGAGCTTTAAAAACACTGATTGTGCTTGCATAGGATTAGACATTTGTGTAAACATCACTATACTTGTGTAAACATCAATGACAATACACAATTGAATAATTGTCATCAACAATCTTCCTCTTCGGTATTGATGGCAACACAACATTTTATAATACAAAGAATTATAGAGAAAAAAACATAAGAATCAAATTTTATTAATGTCCTTAGCTTCATTCTAATTCTTATCCAAAAACTCCCCCTGTCATCAATCTCTAAAATACAAATTTCTTCCTCTTACATTAATTTCTATTCTCTGATAAAGTTCTCCCTTATTCATCAATAATCTCCCTTAGTAATATTTATGACACATCAGTAAGCTCTCCTTCTTTGACAACCAATTCCAAAGAAACCAACTGATATATATGTATCCAATGAAATTGTAATGTACCTGTTTGTATTGATTCATATACAATAAGCTCTTGATAACTACATCAACATGTTAAATCTGTTCTGTAGCTCAGTTGATGCATCACTAAACTGTGTTTTAGTGAGCCTCAGTTAGGGGAATCACCCCTAGCTTTCCTCTAAGATACAAAAATGCATCCTTGGGTAATGGTTTAGTATATATTTCTACAATTTGTTCTTTAGGATTCACATATTCCAGTCTTACTTCTTTGTCCTGAACCAATTCCCTCAAGAAATGATACTTAATTACAATATGTTTAGTCTTAGTATGCATCATAGGTTTTTTAGTGATTTTAATAGCAGTTGTGTTGTCACAATAGATAATGATTGGTTCTTTGATTTCCACCTTCATACCTGACAACAACTATTTGAACCATATGGTGTTTGAAAAATTTGCTGCTGCAACAACATATTATGCTTCTGTTGTAGACTAAGAAATATAGTTTTGCTTCTTGCTTGTCCAAGAGACTAACCTCTTTCCAAGAAATAATGCTCAACTATTTGTTCTATTTCTATCATCGACACTTCCTGTCCAATTAGCATAAGTAAAAGTCTTCAAATCAAAGTTTACTCCTTTCATATACCATAATCCATAATCTTCAATACCCTTAAGATATCTCAGAATCCTTTTGATAGCCATTAAGTGATTCTCTCTGGGATTATCTGAAAACCTTGCAACAATACCAACTCCTAATGCAATATCAGGTCTAGTGTGAACAACATATTGATGTTTTCCAATCATGGATCTGTAGGTAGTTTGATTTACCTCTTTTGAATCATCATTCTTAGACAACTTATGTTCAGTAGGCATGGGTGTTCCAACTAGTCTAGAATCTTCCATACCAAATTTCTTTAGTATCTCTTTGATGTATTTAGACTGGGTAATATATATACCATCCTTCATTTGATAAACATGTAAACCAACAAAGAATTTGATTTCACCAAACATAGACATTTCAAATTCCTTACTCATAGCTTTGGAGAATGCTTTGCATAATTCATCATACCCAGTAAACAATATATCATCAACAAATATTTTTGCTAATAGTATCTTGTTTTGAGGTCCTTCTTTGATGTACAAGCTACTGTTATCATTAGTTCTATGGAATCCAATACTTCTCAAGCAACCATGCAATCTTTCATACCAAGCTCTCAGAGCTTGCTTCAGTCCATACAATGATTTGTGCAGTTTGCAAACCATATTCCTTTTGTTAGGATCTACAAAGCCTTTAGGTTTCTCAATATAGAATTCCTCTTCTAGAATTCCATTCAAGAATGCAGATTTTACATCCATTTGATATACCTTGAATCCTTTATGTGCAACATATGCAAGAAGAGTTCTGACTCCTTCAAGTCTTGCAATAGGAGGAATTTTTTCTCCATAATCAATACCCTCTTCTTGATCATATCCTTTACATACTAATCTAGCTTTGTTTCTGGAAACTTCACCTTTCTCATTCATCTTGTTTCTGAAAACCCACTTAGTACCCATCAAATTCTTATCTTTTGGTTTAGGTACAAAAGTCCATGTTTTATTCTTTTCTATATGCTCAATCTCTTCATTCATTTCCTCAATCCAACTTTCATTATTCAATGCATCTTTAATAGTTCCAGGTTCAATTTCACTAAGAAAACATGTACCTTTAATTTTTTTCCTTGTCATTACACCTTCTGTCTAATCTCCAATTATTTGTTCAAGTGCATGGTGCCTTCTAACATATTTTTCAAGTATAGGATCCTTCCTTCTTGATTCTGGGCTTGCTCCACTATGTTCACCATGCTCAAATATTCTGTCCTATTCTTCTATCTGATACTTGGGTTCTACTATCTGAGACTCAGGTGCCTCTATTTGTGACTCGAGTGCCTTTGTCTATGACTCGGTTGCCTCTATCTGCGTCTCAGTTTCTTCAATCTATGACTTTGTTCCCTCTATTTGTGACTCAATTTATTTTGTTAGAATTATTGGTCGTACAGGTTGCAACAAATTTTGTGCTGATGAATTCAATGGTTGACATGGTTTCTATCCAATCACCATTGCATGTGTCTTAGGTATAGTATCAGGTTCATAATACACAAAGTTTCTGTAGTCCTTAGGCTCTTTACTTCTTTGTTCTTCATTTGTCTCTGCAAACTCATCAATCTTTACATACACACTTTCTATAAATTTATGAGTAGCAATATTTAAACATTTATATGCTTTGCTTTTACTAGAGTAGCCTAGGAATATACCTTCATCACTTTTTACATCAAATTTTCCATTTCTTGCTTCCTTCAAGATGTAAAATTTACTTCCAAATACTTTGAAATAATGAACATTAGGTTTGTAGCCATACCATAATTAAAAAGGTGTCTTCTTAGTACCTTTCATTAGTTGAACTTAGTTCAAGGTGTGAATTGTAGTGCTGATGGCTTCCTTCCAGCATTTGGTAGCAACATTGTTTTCAATCATCAAGGTTCTTGCACAATCCATAATGGATATGTTTCTTCTTTCTGCAATACCATTCTTTTGTGGTGTACCTGGGGTAGATACTTGTCTCTTGATTCCTCTTTCATTGCATAATTCATTGAATTCATTGGAAATGAGTTCTCCTCCTCTTTCAACTATTAGGCATTTAAGTTTCTTTCCTATTTCTTTTTCAACTCTGGCTAAGTACCATTTGAACTTTTGAAAAGCTTCTGATTTTTCTTTGAGAAACATAACAGTCATCATTTTGGAGTGGTCATCAACAAATAGAATGAAGTACATCTCACCTATGTAACTTTCTATTCCAATTGGTCCACACAAATAAGTATGTACTAATTCCAAGACTTCTTTTGTATTGTAGTTCTTTCTCTTGAAGCTTGTTTTTCCCATCTTCCCAATTTGACATTGTTTGCATATTGCTAATTTAGGTTTATTCAGAAAAAGAATACCTCTTACTCTTCTATTCTTACTTATGTTGATTAGGTTATCAAAAATCACATGCCACAACCTTTTATGCCATAACCAGATTTCTTCTACTTGTGCAATAAAACATGAGCTTTCATTGAGATCAAGATAAAATAGATTACCTTTTGTTTGCCTGCTAGTTCCAACTAGGTTTTCTCAACCATCCAAGAGCTTGGCCTTACCATTCATGAATTCTACCTTGAAACCAATGTTATTTAGCTATGCCACACTTAGTATATTATGCCTTAGTCCTTCAACCCAATAAGCATTATCACATTTGATTCCTTCAGTAAGAGAAATACAACCTTTACCTTTCACATAGAAGGGTTCATCATTCCCAAAACTGACACTCCCACCATCATAGTGCTCAAGATGTTCAAATTTGGTTTTATCACCGGTGATGTGGTGAGATTAACTACTATCAATTATCTAGGTGTCATTCTTACTAATATGAGACTATATTGTAGTCTTTTCATTATCTTCACTATCCAACTCATCCTTAATAGCAATGTAAACCATTTCATCTTCATCTTTATCACTATCATAATCTTTAGCAATATAACAAGATTTCTTACCTTTGTTCTTGTTGAACTTTATTTCACCTTTGTCTTCCGTGTTTGGACACTTAGCAGTAATGTGGCCAACCTCATCACATGAAAAGAAAATCAATGGTATTCTTCCTTTGTATTGTCCTTTTCCTTTTGTAGCTCACCTTGCAAGTAATGCTTCAATGATTTCTAGATCTTCATCATCAGATTCATCATCACTATCACTATCAATCTATTTTCCTTTCATCTTTCCAAGGTTTAATTTAGCTTTGAATGCCGACACAAGATTGCTGGGATTAGGAGAATAATTGTCAAAGTTATCCAACTCAAAAGTTGATAATCTTCCAATCAATCCATCTAGATTTATGTCATTACTACATCTCATCTCTTGAATAGTTGAAACTCTAATTGCATAGATAGGAAGTAAATTTCTCAATACCCTGCTGACTAATGTTTTGTCTTCAATTGTTCCACCAACAGCTCTGATTGCACTAACACTTTTCTTGATCCTTTCACTGTACTTTGTAATGTTTTCTCCTTTCATTTTCATCATATCAAACTGACCTCTGAGACTTTCTACTTTGGCTCTCCTTATATTGGAATCTCCTCCATAAATATCATGCAGTTTGTTCCACATATAAAAGGCAGTAGGATAGTCCTCGACTTCATCAAATTTGGAATAGCTGAGTGTAGAGGCTATATCAATCATCATTATGTTATGATGCTTCATGTCCACCATCTAATCCATAGTCAAACATCTCGGTGGTTCCACATACCTATGATCTAATAATTGTAAACTAGTATCTCCAATAGTAGATAGGTGTAGCCTCATCAAATCTTTCCATGCAGTGAAGTTGTCATTTTTAAGCTTAGGGATCTCCTTTCTATAAGACATCTATGATCTTTAGCTTAGGAATTTAAACCTTCCCTATAAGAACTTGGTGCTCTGATACCAATTATTGGAAATGAGTTGAGTAACTGAGAGGGGAGGGGTGAATCAGTTATCACAAAAACAAATCCAAGTCCCTTAGATGTCTTAAACAAATTTGTCACTATTTCTCAGTTAACACAGATAATCTACTTTCACTCGGTTAACATAGAAAATCTTAAGATATTAACTGTGATTATCTTTATTAATTAATTACAAAAACATAAAATATAAAGAAAATCAAATGTACACAGATAAAGCCAATACTTAACATGGAAACCCAATATGGTAAAAACCACCAATAGCAACTAGTCACTATTTTTCACTCTTCTAAAGTGAGCCCTGTTAGGAGCCAACCTTGTCAAAGGTTACAGTAACACACTATTAGGTGTGAGCCTATTAGAGGATTTAATCACCTTGTAAGGAGTGGCTATGTTACAGGTCTTCAAACACTTCAATGTAGAAATGTCACCTTGTGAGAGGATTTACAAAAGACTATTAAGTCTACTCTATTAAGAGATTTTGATCACTGCTACAATTGTTAGAGAATAACAGTGGATTGACATGTTTTGATAAGAAACTATATTTGCTGATTCAGATCCCTGCTCTGGATTTAATTACTTGATCCTAATTGATTGGATATTTTGTTGCAGCCCTATATGTTTTGTATTCAATCAGAATCCAATCTGATTTTTCCTTCACTCTTCATATCAAAAAATATATATCTTCACACTTTCACTCACACTTTTTGATCCAATCTTGACCTTACATATATATGATAAGCCTTGTCAAGTCGACCTTAACATTCTTTCAAATAAATAATAAAACTCATCTTTGTCAGCTTCATACAATCAATTATCCATAAATTATAAACTACTGTTAGTCAACTGTCACTAAAAGAATAACTTGGTCAATACTAAAATCCTTCAATTCCCGACCAAAACTATAATGCCCAAGTGAACTCAGTTAGAACTAAAAATCACTTTGATAATCTTCAATGCCTGAGAGAGCTCAACAAATATTGACTGTGCTCAGATAGGATTAGACATTTGTGTAAACATCACTATACTTGTGTAAACATCAATGAAAATACACAATTGAATAATTATCATCAACATGAAGTTCTATGAAAAATTGAAGTATGATCATTCTTAATATTCATTAATTCATGATTATTTACCACAACGAATAGACTAAATTGTTATTATATTCTCAATGGAAGATGGAATGAAATTCCGATTTTCCCTTGCATTTCAGAATATAGAAGGTGAGATGTATGGCTTTTGGATTTATTTCTTGTCTAAAAAAAGAAATAAAACTTGAAGATTCATTACTTTGCTGAGCTTAGTAAGCGTATTCGCTAAAAGCGGTTTGAGATCTCTGAGTAGATTAGGGTTTGTGTGCCTCTAAATGAAAGAGAGTGTGCACAAACTATAAGAATCCTTGACCACCCAACCTTTTCCTTTTAAACTCTTCAATGGATTATCTATGAGAGAAGTGTCCAAATCATTTGTTAGAGATGATATTTGCAAGGCTACCAATTGCAGATTGTGTGAGATTAAAATCTGTTTGTAAAAAATGGAAATCATTATGTTCAACTACCCATTTTATAATTTTGCAAGCTCAATTCTCTTCCCCAATCCTTTTGGATCTTCAAGATAAATGTACAATATCTAATTTGGAAACTTATTCCATGGGTTATTTGGATAATAAAAATGGAGTTATCAAGCATCTTATGTTTAAGAAATTGAAGATATCCCTATGTTCAAGAATAACAAAATTGGTAGCTTATGGAGATGGGTTTCTCCTTTTTTATTTAAGAAATCATGGTGGTCATGGATTTTTAATATGGAACCTTCTTAGCGATTGTACTAAAATAATACCATCTCCTTGTTCAGCGAGCCCTATTTCATCAACTGTAGTAGTATTTTACAAAAATCTCAATGCTTCAAAATAATTATTGTACAACAAAGAGAATATGAGTTTGATACATGGATATAAAATTCAAACAAAAATGAGTGGAAAAAGATATTTTTATTGTAGGAAGTCTCTTTTCAATATACTGAATATTATTGGAAGGGAGTTTATCATATTAGTATAGGTGAGTCTGAACCTATGAGGGTTATTTAAGGAGAAAAGTGGACCTGTAATGATGAAATTCCCATAGCTTCTTTTCATCATGTTGTTGGATATGATGAGGAACAAAAACTACTTTCAATAACAAATCACCTCGAAGATACATCTTTTAGGGTTCGGAAAATGGTGGGAGAAAGAGGAGTTTGAATGAGATGGGTTCAATGTCACACTATATCGCAACCAAGTGTATATGGAACATGTACATTTGAGAATGGACTTGCCTTGTTCACATTGCTTTAAATGTTTAGACCAAGGTATATTTCATTTGTTACAATTAAAAAAAAATGCTTACCATAGGCAATTTTTCCATTTAGACTAGAAACACCCATTGGTTTACATATGATCTCTGGGAAAAAACAAGGAAAACCTTCCAAAAGCAAGAAAGCTCTGAATTGTTACACTTTGTGCCTAATCTTCTTCCCATTCAATCTACTAAGCACTCAATAAAATTGGAATTCAATATTACTTTCCCCACTGTTTGTTTGGATCTCCTGAATATGTCATCAGCCACTAATATCACGCTCACTTGGTAGAGAATGTCGGCTTTTGTGATAGAATTTCTTAATATCAAAGTTTTGAAGCAATGCACTTTTTTATTCAAAGGTTTCCTAGTTACAGTAAGAAAAGCTCAATAAGAATTTAATTTCTAAATTTGATTTTTGTTTATTTAATTTGGAATTGGTATTTTGATATAGGTTTTTTAATTTCAAATCAATAAGATACTTCTCATTTTAAAATTTAGACAAGAAAATTGAAGGATATCGTCAAAAAAATGATTATCATACACTAGCAAAACTTTAAAATTTCATATATAAAGTTGTTTTTCTATTTTTTTAAAAAGTTGAAAGGTTCTTAGAGTTGTTTATTTAAAAATATATTATAATATAGTTTTAAGAAGATATGAGCAATATGTAGAAAAGAGATGTCACTTTCAATTTTACATATTGATTACAATTTAATCTCAACTAGTTCTTTCCATAGAAATTAACAAATCAAAGTCTAATCTCATGGTTCGATTTTCCATTTTTGGGGATGTTGGCCTAGCCTACCCCTATTGCATGAATGGGTTACTCACAAGTGGGAACCATTGATTTCAAGTACTATTCATATATTTTCTATAACAAAGGGATTTTTCATTGCTAAGTTTGATATTGCTGAGGATAGAACCAAGATCCTGTGTGATCACTTTTTTGATGTTTGATCACTATTACTACAACACTTACCATTCTATTGTTGCTCGCATTTTATTTTATCTGGACACTTTGATGGGTCTCCCAGCTGAAATCAAAATTGAATCAACTTTAGGATCATGGATCCAACAACTTGACTACGAAGGTATTCCCTTCAGATGTTGTAAATGCTTTAGGATAGCCCACATCTCAGCTCAACGTGGCTTGGATTTCAAGAAAAATAAATCATCTCCTTCTTGGTGGAAGGGTGCTTCCATAAAATAATATACAATTATAAAAAATTTCTCTATATCTCAGATGAAGGACAATCCTCTTCAGCCTCATGCTGCCCCTATTGGGTCTTTGGCGGCTGCTGGTTTGGTTTTTGAATCTACTAATGTTGTTTTGGCTAGTGTTGACTCTTCTCTTCTCTGTTGGTGGATGTCGTTGGTGGGTCTACTGGTGGATCTGTGCCTGTTGGTGATGAACCTGCTCTTTCTTCACTGGCAGCTGGTGGGTCTGTGGTCATTAGTTTGATTGATTCTGCTAGTGTTTTGGTTTCTGATAGCTTTGATTTGGCTAAGACTATTCCTGATAGAATTTAGGTCAGGGCTAATGTTGGCCCTGACCTGGAAGTGTTTTTGGAAGATTATTTTCCATTGTTGGTTTCTGGTTCTTCAGCTTTAGACTCTTTGAGTTTGTAGGATGAGGCTACTAGAGTGGAAGATGGCTAGGTCAATGTTAAAGGAAAACATTTTCAAAGGTCCTCTTCCTCTTTTGATATGACCCTTTGGTCCCATAAGAATGGTACAAAAGGATAGTTCTCTCTCATCTCACAATTGTACTCCTCTACTCTATCTCTTGTTGCATTTTGGGAGTGGTTTCTTCTAAGTGTTCAGTGTGTGTGTTTCTCTTCGGTCTTCTATTCAGGCAGTTCTCCTGGGTTATGGGAACTACTATTGCTCTATCTTAAGTTCCTTTTGTGTACAAGGTTTTAGGGCCCCTTCAAAACCTATTGTTACCTTCATCAAAAACAAATCTAAGTCTATCAATTCTCATCTTATATCTAGATTTTAATGTTTATGGTCAAAGAAACATGAAAAAGTTAATATATATTCCAACACACATGAAATACGCTTAAATTAGATTCCATTTGTATTGAACATCAAGTAAGTATCATTCATTTCCCCTTTTTCTCTATAAAGTGAAACTAAAATGGTGCTATTTAGCATAATAATAATTTTATGCACTAATATACATCCAAGTGACTAATTTGTACATGTACAAAAGGTCAAATTATACATTTGATTGAATCACATTATATAAAGGTGTCTTTTATCCATTCTACTATATTTAGGATGAGGAAAGGATAAACACTTAAATTGTCCATGCATAGTGACATAACACTCCACGTGTTCACAATTAACACTCAAAGCATGCTTGAATTCATCATTGTGTTGGTTATGTGCCAAAGATACCTAGGGGAGAATACTATCAAAGAATCTATGTTCTGATAAACTAATATTATGTTAGTACATTATTGTGGTTTATTTATTTGGCATGTCATCCTAGTGTTAATTCAAGTACATAATAGGATGGATTTTGCAAATATCTATAAATAGTAGATACTTTGAATTCAAGTTTTATTTAATCCTATAGAATACCTTAAATTACATAATATGTTCTAAATGTACTTTCCAAGTTTATTTTATTTCTATTTATGTAATATCCTAATTTACCTTTCGCGAATGTTTACAAGTAGGTGAAAATTAATAGCAAATATATATTTCAATATATTCTCTTGATGTAATTTTTGGCATTCTTCCCTTAAAAAAAATGATAAAAAAATATACACTAAAACCCAAATTTGAAATGTTATTCTATATTGCATTGAATTTCTCTAAGATAACCAATTTTATACGAGCAACAAATCTACCTACTATTCTTGAATAATTATAGCGTATAAGTTAGAGCCATTCCATGGATCACTAAATTTGTTTTAAACACTCATAAATCAATGTTGTATTAGAGGTCACATCCTTAACCTAAATGAATAAATTCTAGTGAATCCTTTGGAGGACACACATGTATATAATAAGCTAATTACTAAAGGGTAAAAAAAATACTTGGAATATCGCGGTTATATGTTATCAATTTTTCTAACACGAGTTCATCTTCTAC
This sequence comes from Thuja plicata, assembly GCA_018584345.1. Taxonomy (NCBI): domain Eukaryota; kingdom Viridiplantae; phylum Streptophyta; class Pinopsida; order Cupressales; family Cupressaceae; genus Thuja; species Thuja plicata. The sequence goes on along the minus strand of MU227940.1, from coordinate 1,211,048 downwards.
CATAAGTAATTATACGTTGTTTATGAAGATAAAAAAAACTCATGCACAAGGTAGATAGAAGAGGGGTTGTAGTCAATATGACCATGCAAGGAACCCTAAAACAAATTGTGCACAATGACCATGTCTTGAGCAAATTAAATGTACATCTCTATAAACTTGGGGAATTTCTTGTCAAGTTGTAGAATAAAATAATTGATTGTTCATATATTTTTTAATAAAAAATTATCCTTAAAATTAATCACATTAATTTGTATTCAAGAGAAATTTACCAAAATAAAATTGTGTTCTAGAGACAATGGTGATGACATGTAACTGATTGAATGTTTGAAGATGTTAAGTTGATCACTTAAATGCAGAAGGATAATGCAAGACATTAAATTAGTTAATGGATTGTATTGTCATTGATGTCAACTTGATATAATCTAATTGGTTATAATCAAAGTGTCAAAGAATTAAGAGAATCAAAGAGATAAAGATTATGTTTTTAGTAATGTATAAAAGATAGGCATTAACTATGTGATTTCAAACATCAATGGTCAATGGAACCTGATAGACAAAGATCACTGAAAGTTAATTTACAGTGATGCCCACAGAAGAACACCGACAAGCATTATTGATGAGTAAAATCACATGCATAACCAATGGAAAAAAGCATAGTATAAACCAATGGAAAATCCTAAGGATAACTAGAGTGTTGACCAAAGCTATCAAAGATTTAGAACATTGAAAATATATAGAGTTCAGAAATGACAAAATATCTAGCTAGCATAGCTAAATACAGACTTAACTGGTAGTTATCATTATTTTCATCGAAAAAGATAAAGCCAAAGACAAGTAAAGGATTTAAAGCTATTTTTTCCATTTGGAAAGAAGATCTCTATGATATAAAACAAGAGTTTTGCTTTAAATCTAATTGGCTAAGATTGTGGATCATGCCAAGATCAAGAAAATCAAGAACTTAAGAAACGGTGATATCATGTCTATTTAAGAGACAAACTTAATTCATTATGAATTAAGGGGAGTGAATGAGAAAGATGATGCTGGAGAGAAAATTTCAAAGAACAAATTCATATAGTCCTAATCAATCAAGCTGAGGAAAGAGCTAAGTAGTTCTGCAGGCACCGAGCAACAGAGCATAGCAGTGTGTTTGTAACATTTAACAGAGCATAGCATAACAAGGTCACACCTAACAGTGTGTTTGTAACATTTAACAGGGTTGGCTCTTCAATGAGATCACTTCAGAAGAGTGAAAATTTTGGGTTACCAGTCCTAAGTGGTTTTTCCCTTAACATGGTTTCCATGTTAAAAATCCATGTGTCAATGTGTTTATGAGTCATTAATTTAGTGTTTTTCATTACACATAGATTAACTGGATTGATCGGTATACTCTAGATAATTTACTGTCTTTCGATAAATTAACAGACTGTTATTCCATAAACATACAGAATAAGGCTTAACAAAGCATTCCAAGCAGTAGTAATTTGATAATTGTATTTGAAGGCATTCATCTTATAGGACTGAAGACAACTAGAGGCTTAATATTGTGGTACTAAGTTTTTGGGTTGATTATTGAAATATATTTGAGGCCATTGATTCACCCCCCCCCTCAGTTATTACTAACAATTGGTATCAGAGTTTGTGTGTTTATAAAGGGAGTTTAACATCTCAAGTAAATAATCACAAGATGAAAAGATGAGATGTGCCCAAGTTTAATAAAGACAACTTTGCATCATGGAAAAGTAGAATAAGACTCCACCTATCAGGTATTGGAAATGATATTGTTCAATACTTAGATACTGAATATGTTTTTCCTATAGGACCTCACACTCTTGAGCAATTAAGAATAAATCATGAGCATAATTTCATAATGATAGAACTTACATCATCACTCTCTAATGTTGAGCTTGAAGATGTCAAAACCTACACCTCTGCTAAGAAAATGTAGGATAAGTTGAAGATGGAACATGGAGGAGATGCTAATGTACTAAGAGCCAAGGCAAAAAGCCTAAGAGGGAGGTTTGATGACCTAAGGATGAAAGAAGGAGAAAATATCACTCAGTATAGCTACAGAATCAAAGAGGTAGTTAATGCTATCCGAGGAGTTGGAGGTACACTTGAAGAGGAGATAGTGGTAAGTAAAATCTTAAGAACCTTACTGCTTGTATATGCTATTAGAGTTTCTGCTATTCAAGAAATGAGAGCAGTTGCCAACAATATAGTTACTCAAGATAGTCTGATTGGTAGACTGATTTCATTTGAGATGAACAAATTTGATAATAGTGTCTTACCATCTATAGAATCTGCATTCAAATCTTCTTTAAAGATAAGTAATTCAAGTCATAGACATACTATTAGAAATGATAGTGAAAGTGAAAATGAGGATCAAGGACTTGATGAGATTGAAGCACTAATGGAAAGAATATTGTAGAGGGGCAAAGGTAAATACAAAGGTAAATTACCACTTATATGTTTCAATTGTAAAGATGTTGGAAACTTTTCTACAAGATTTCCAAACATGATAAAAGATGACAGATCATATGAGAAGAAGTTTGATAGAGGTGATAACAGAGATTACCGAAGCAATAAACAATCTGAAAAGAGAGATACCCAAGACTACAAGGACAAAGAGAAGAAAGCTTGTTACCTATATGAGAAGATAGTTGATGACACTAACACCAAATCTGAAGAATAAATTGAGATGGTATTTGTGGCTATGAAGGATGACTTAGACAAAGAAGGAGAAAGGTATGAAATTGCACTCATATCTAAGGTTAGTAAGAATGATGTCTAGATCATAGATAGTGGATGCACTCATGATATGACTGGTGATAACAAAAAGTTTGAGACTTTTGAATACTATAATGGTGGTTCAGTAAGAATGGGTAATGCCACACCTTGTCCAGTTGAAGGAAAATGAACTATAATGTTGAATAAACTGATCAAATGTGAAAATTATTATTGGGTAAAAGGACTGAATTATAATTTGTTAAGTGTTTCTTAGCTGAACAATTTAGGTCACAGACTAGCATTTTAAAATAAGAAGACAAAGATATTCAATGAATCATGAAGGTTGATCAGAACTGGTGAGCAGACAAAAGGCAACCTTTTCTATCTTGATGACATTAACACCACTTGTTTGATGGCTAGAAACAAAGACATATGGTTGTGGCACAAAAGATTTTGTCATGTGAACTTTGACAATATGATAAAGATAAGCAACAAAAGGAATGTCAGAGGCCTACCAAGCATGACTAAGCCCGAGCATATCATGTGCAAGAATTGTCAAAAAGGTAAGATGACAAAGTCTATTTTCAATAGTAAAAACCATACATCTAATGCAATTCTAGAATTAGTCCATACAGATCTATGTGGACCCACGAGGACAAAGAGCTACTATGGAGATAGGTATTTTATTCTCTTTGTTGATGATTATTCTAGAATGATGACAATCATGTTCTTAAAAGATAAAATAGAAACATTTAAGATGTTAAAATGGTATAAGGCTATGGTAGAAAAACAAAGTGAAAAGAAATTGAAATGCTTAAGGTCAGATAGAGGAGGGGAATTTACATCAGATGAATTCACTAACTATTGCAATGAGCATGGAATTAAAAGACATGTTTTTGCACCAAGAATGCCACAACAAAATGGAATTGCTGAGAGGAGAAACAAATCAATTGTTGACTGTGCAAGAACATTTATGATTAAGAAAAGCATCACTCAAACTTTCTAGAGGGAAGCTGTCAGTGCTGCTCTCTACACATTAAACAGAGTATAATTGAAGAAGGACACAAAGAAGACACCTTATGAGCTTTGGTATGGTTATACACCCAATGTAAGTTACTTCATAATCTTTGTTAGTCAATGTTATATTTTAAAGGATGATAGAAATGGAAAACTTGACTACAAAAGTGAAGAAGGTATCTTCTAAGGGTATTCAACCAAAAGCAAGGGTTATAAATATCTTAACAAGTCATCTAACAAAATTATTGAAAGTGGAAACATGAAAATAGATGAATTTGTAGAAAAGAATGATAAGAAAAGAAGAAGAGAACCAGAGGAATAAAACAGGTTTGTTTATACAGAACTTGACACTCTACCCAAGAAATAGTATATCACTCCTAAGAAATAGAACATTTCACCCGAGCATCAGGTTGCAAATATAAAAAATTAGGAAAATCCTCAAGATGATGTTTCAAGTTATGGAGATCAGAATCAAGGTCAAGAAGCTAATCAAAATGATGACCAAAGAGATGAACCAAAACTTGCCAAGTATGTCAGAAGACATCATCCACAAAATCAAATCATAGGTGACAAGAAGGCTAGAATAAGAACAAGAAGTAAGTCACTAAACATAAGATGTTTACTTTGTGATTTTGAGCCTAAATCTATTAACAATGCACTTGAGAATGAAGAATGGGTCAATGCTATGAATGAAGAAATATAACAGATTGAGAAGAATAGTACATGGACACTATTACCAAGACCAGATGACAAGAATGCCATTGATGCCAAATGGATATTCATAAACAAGTTGAATGAGAATAGAGAAGTCACAAGAAATAAAGCAAGATTAGTATGAAAGGGATATGCACAAGAAGAAGGTATTGATTATGGTGAAACCTTTGCACCCATCGCTAGAATAGAAGGAGTTAGAATCTTACTTTCTTATGCTACATTTAAAGGATTCAAGGTATACCATATGGATGTCAATTCTACATTCCTATATGGAATACTAGAAGAAGAGGTATACATCGAACAACCAGAAGGGTTTTTTGATCCAACTAAGAGAAACATGGTATGTAGACTACATAAATAATTGTATGGATTGAAAAAAGAACCTAGAGCATGGTATGAAAGACTTCACTCCTATTTAATTAGCATAAAGTTTGTTAGAACAAGTGAAAATAGCAATCTGTACTTAAAATAAGATACCGATGGTAATATTCTAATTGATGAAATTTTCGTTGATGATATCATTTTTGGGGGAAATGAATTGTTATGCAATTCCTTTTCTAATGAAATGAGAAAATAATTTGAAATGTCTATGTTTGGGGAGATCAAATTCTTTCTTGGTCTACAAATTCTTCAACAAGATGCAGTCATTTATATCACTCAATCCAAATACATCAAGGAAGTGCTGAATATATTCAAGATGGAAGATTCCAAACCAATTGGAACACTTATGGCTACTAGATGTAAGCTGACAAAAGAAGACAAATCCAATGGGGTAAACCAAACCTTGTATAGATCAATGATTGGAAAACTAATGTATGTTGTTCATACCAGACTAGATATAGCACATGCAGTAGGGATAGTTGCAAGATTCTCTGTTAATCCCAAAGAATCACATATGACTGCTGCCAAGAGAATTCTGAGATATCTGAAGAACACCGAGGATTATGGCTTATAGTATAAAAGAGAAGGAAAATTTGAGCTACAAGTCTATACAGATGCTGATTGGGCTGGAAAAATTGATGACCAAAAGAGCACAACTGGAGGAACATTCTTCATGGGTGATAGACTTGTCACATGGATAAGCAAGAAGCAAGGATGCATCCCTTAGTCTACTATAGTAGCAGAGTATGTGGTTGCTTCTGAAAATTTCTCAAACATTGCATCGATCAAAAATTTATTGGAAGGTATGAATATGAAGATTATTGAACCAGTAATTATCTACTGTGATAATACCAGTGCAATTAACATTTATAAGAATCTAGTCATGCATGCTTAAACTAAGCATATTGCCATCAAGTATCACTATCTAAGAGAACAAGTGCAGGAAAAGGAGGTGATATTAGAATATGTTAAATTAAAGGAACAATTAGCTAATATATTCAAAAATCCATTACCAAAAGATACATTTGAGTACCTAAGACAGAGACGAGGGGTCCAACCCTTGTCTATATGTTAGTAAGCTGATTAGGAGGTTGCATCAGCCTATACCAAATATGAAGACCAATCATGTTGATGCAAATACTAAGATGGAAAACAAAAAATACATCTTTACATAGCAAGGTACAAATCTACACCAAAAACCAGAGACATTGTATTGCTGATGGATAGGGAAATTCAAGGACTATATTATGTAAAGAATGGAAGATGATAAAAATAATAAGTGTTTTTGTTTGGAATTATTGTCAAAGGGAGAGATGATCTCATTATCATTAAGGGAGAGATTATCTCATCATCATAAGGGAGAAATTATCTCATTGATTTTAAAAGATTATATCATTATCCATGAAGTGAAGTTCCTGAGAATCAGAAGGAAGAGTTAATCAATATTCTAGGGAGAGAAATTGATTAAATATGAAATATCCATCTAAGGGAGAGAATTAAAAAAGGGAGAGAGTTCATACAAAGAGAAATATTTCTGTCGAAGGAAAAAGAGATTATCAAGAAGAGAAATAGTCAAGGAAGAGCACATATCAGAATAGAGACATTAGATGCTACATCTATCTAGTGAAGGGATTGAATATTGAAGATAATATTTTTGCAAGAAACAAATCTAAGCTATTTTGAGCTTACCGAAAGACAAACATTTGTAATAGTTACATTAGGAAATCTTGATGAAACTATATATTTCATATTGTATTAGTGATAGTATAGTATGATAATGTAGTATGTTTCCATCAAATGCCAAATGGAGAGATTTATGACATGTTACTGATTGAATGTTTGAAGATGTTAAGTTGATCACCGAAATGTAGAAGGATAATGCAAGACATTAAATTAGTTAATGGATTGTATTGTCATTGATGTCAACTTGATATAATCTAATCGATTGTAATAAAAGTGTCAAAGACTTTAGAGAATTAGAGAGATAAAGATTATGCTTTTAGTAATGTATAAAAGATAGGCATTCACTATATGACTTCAAACACTGACAGTCAATGGAACTCGATGGACAGAGATCACCGAAAGTCAAGTCATAGTGATGCCCAAGCAAGAACACCAACGAGCATAATCACAAGCATAACCAACAGCCATAAACATAGTGTAAACTAATGGGGAAGCCCAAGGAGAAATGGAGTGTTGACCGAAGCTATTAATGAGTTAGAACACCGAAAATAATTGGAGTTTAGAAACGACAAAATATCTAGCTGGTAGAGCTAAATATAGACTTAACTAGTAGTTCTCATTGTTTTCATCGACAAGATAAAGCTAGAGATAAGTAAAGGATTTAAATTTGTTTTTTCCAGTTGGAAAGAAGATCTCTATGAGATAAAATAGGATTTTTTCTTTAAATCCAATTGGCTAAGATTGTGGATCACGCCAAGATCAAGAAAATCAAGAATATAAGAAATGGTGATATCATGTCTATTTAAGAGACAAACTTAATTCATTACAAATTAAGGGGAGTGAATGAGAAAGAGGATGCTAGAGAGAAACTAATGAAGAACAACTTCATATAGTCCTGATCAATCAAGCTGAGGAAAGAGCTAAGCAGTTATGCAGACACCGAGCAATAGAGCATAGCATCACCAAGAAGAACAAAAGTGGAGCAAAGGTATTAAAAGGACATATTGATTAGATTAAGTTTTATGAGCTTACAATAGATCTGAAAATCTATAATATAAGTAGTATATGTGAACAGATCATACTGTTTCAGTTTAACTATTGTTATAGAAAGTCTCTTAACTAAGCAGGATTTAAAGATCTACCAAGTGAGTGTTTGATCAAGGAAGGTAGCATAGAGATGCCGGATATCAAGTGATAGACTAAAATTTTAAATCATCTAACAAGGTCACACCTAATAGTGTGTTTGTAACCTTTAATAGGGGTGGCTCTTCACTGAGATTACTTCAAAAGATTGAAAATTTTGGTTTACCGGTCCCAAGTGGTTTTTCCCTTAACAGGGTTTCCATGTTAAAAATCCATGTGCCAATCTATTTATGAGTCATTACTTTAGTGTTTTGTATTACATATAGCTTAATTGGATTGATCAGTATAGTCTAGATAATTTACCATCTTTCGGTATTTTAACAGACTGCTATTTGGTAAACATACAGAATAAGGTTTAATAAAGCATTCCAAGTAGTAGTAATTTGATAATTGTATTTTAAGGAATTCATCTTATAGGATTGAAGATGACTAGATGCTTAATATTTTGGTACTATGTTTTTGGGTTGATTATTGGAATATATTTGAGGCCACTGATTCACCCCCCCTCTCAGTTATTACTAACAAACAGAGCATAAATTTATTTATTACAAGTAAATGAACGAAGTCCTTGAAGAACTAAAAGAGTAGGCTAGAACTAGTTAAAACTACAATTTTATAGATAACCAATTTTCAGTAGGAAATAGACTATAATAAAAAAACAAAAATAATTTGATATATAAATAAACAACATTGACAAGTACCTTCTTCTACACCTCTTTACAAATAAAATGAAAATTGTGTATCTTGTTGAATTTATCCAATTATCCAAGCTTCAAACTAATTTAAACTTTACCAATTTTCTATAATACCATGGAAAATAACACTGAAGCAATTCATGTTAATTTTCAATACTACCAATATCAAATAAAATTCTCTACAAGACATACTGCATGCAACAAGCCATAAAAGAATCTTAAAAGAAACAAAAATGAAAATTAGTATCTTCAACTAATAGAAATAACAAATTTTTAACCACAAGTCAAGACAATCATTATTGTCATGTGTGCAAAAGATAAAGATAAATAAATCCTTATAAAAAATATGATTGTTTCCCCTCCTATATGACAATCAAGAGAAAAATTAAAGACCTATAAATTTGAAAATGTGAGTATTTTTGGCACATGTTTTTCATTGATGTCAAATGGAAAAAGTCTATCTATCTAAGGCATTGGAGACACTTGACATGAGACAAGGAGTTGTGAAGAAATTGTATCCAGGTTGAGTTGTGAACTTGTTGAGTGTTGTTAGCATTAAAAAATAATGTCTCCACATCAAAGAGAATGAAAATAGGATCAAGATGACATTATCAGAGATGTTAAAGAGTAAACATGGTTTTGCATTTGAGACAAGGTGAATAGTTTGATGAGGTGTATCAAATGAAAATATGAATTTAATGGATGATAAAGTGTATTACCTATAGTAGTAGCATGTTTCATTGAATTTGTATTGTATCTACAAGATAATTAAGGTTTCAATTAAGAGCTTACAATGTAATTTTAAGGATCTTGTCATCATGGAAATAAGACAAGACTAGTGTGCAACATAAACTTTATTTAACAAATCATAATGATCTCATTGTAAATAATATAATAATGAGTTATATTTACATCTATCATTAATATATTCCCTAAAGTCATTTTTAAAGTCAGTATTCAATCTTTAAAAGTTGTGGGTTTGAAGGTTGGACCTTAGATTTATTTTGAATATTAATGGCTATCTGCAGTTACTTGTCCCATATGTACAAGGTTTGATGAATTGTTCTTCCTTCAACAAACTTAGTATTTTTTGGTTATTTAAAAGGAAAAATTTTGTTCATAAAAAGGTTAGCGATATATGGAATAAAAGATAGAGTCTTTCTTCTACAAAATCCTATTGAAGATTAAAGTGAAGAATTTCAATCCAGTGCTTACAATGTTGATTGATATAAGGGTTTGAGGGTCAATTTTTTTGCTTTGAGTGAGAATATTTTAATTATTCTTAAAAGTATCATATTTGATGAAATATAGATGGATTTGTGTTTGCATTGTAGATGAAAGAAGATTAATCCATGGGCTGACCCCATAATACTTGATTACACTTATTTGAATATCCCGTTTTATACTAAAATCACACATTTTTATGAAAATATGATGATTTAAGCCTTGAGAGTTCCTATTTGAAGCAATCAATTAAAAAGGGTTTGATCAAATCCTCTTAAAGATCAAACTCTCTATGAAATAACCTCTTTTCTCCTCAATCATACTTGCAATGGAGTCTTCTTTGCACCAATCAAAATGTTGACAAAAAATCACTTTGATATTAGCTTTTGGGGTATCAAATGAATTCATTTGACAAATCCAGATGCAACATAGTACTACTCAATTTTTTTTCCAATTATTTTGATTTCAATATATATATATATATATATTATTAATTTGTTTTTCTAGTTTAAGTAAAGATAGGTTTTTCACCATATATCAACTTCTATGTTAAATGCTTATGGAAAAATAGTAATTACTAAGTGTAAAAAATTCTAAAAATTATCTATGCATTAGGTACCAGTGTCCTGTTTTCAACAAAAATAAATAAATTAAAGTTGGATACATACACAACAAGTTATGAGAGCCAAAGGGAACCTATGTCAAAATTATATATACTTTAACTTGAAAACTTAAGAGAATAAAAAAACATTCAAGATGATAAAATGAAAGCTATTGCAATCATTGAATATATGTCTTACAAATCTAAATTTGAAATAATCAAATTTTTATCCCTTTTAGGAAAAAAAGTTATGCAACTCTAAGTGAATGTCACTCTTTAAAATGTTATTTTCTATTAAAAACTAGTTTTGAAGGAGATGGAAAAATGGATATAAATCAATTCAGAAAAAAAATAAAAAAATATTTAGAATCTACACACAAAATTTCACAAATTTGTAGTTTTCATAATCTCTAAATTCCTTATGTTTTAGCAGTAATAGGGGTCCAGAAATGGTTTTTTTTTTTTAGAATGTTCATTTGAGTGTCAAAGTTGGATAAAAAGTATAACCCTATATTGTGGGATCACCCAGCTATTTTTAATACAATAGAGTAACCTTCTAAATCAAATTAATTTCCTTTTGAGATTTATGTAAGTGATTTGATACTCCTAGGGTTGGTTCCTTGAATGTAACCAGTGAGGTTTTGATTATTGAGATCTTTATCAATGGAGTAGGTGCTCCTATTATAAGTTGGTGTACATATTGATAGTGAGGTATAAATTTCAACTATTGATTTTTTCATGGCTAGTCAGGCTTAATGAAGTTCATTTTTCAATATGGGTTTTCAAGGGTTTTCCACTCATATATATGTGTGTTATGATGTGCATATATGATTCCACTCTCTTGAGAATAGATATATGTTTTTTTGTTGATTAAGTGTTGTACTAGGAATGTATATACATGTATTTATTTATTACTTGATAATCTTATATTTTTAAGAAGTATTGTTTTAATAGACCACCAATTCTTCCCCCCTCTTATTTTTCAGTGTATTCCAAAAAGTGGTATCAAATAATTGGGTTCCTTGAAGTGGTTTGACAACCTTAGGTTGATTATGGTCATGATATACTTTTATTCATGGCACAAGAAGGCTCTTCAGTTAGAAAAGAACTAATTTCTCTAGGATTTTATGTATGGTATTGTTGGGAAGAGATAACCAATAATGCATGGTATGTTGTCATTGATGGAAACTATACACTTTACTCTTGGCCACCTATCAGATACTTTGTCTATGGATTGTTTTGGTGATGAAAAGAAACTAAGTATGAAGAAAAATGCTAGACACAACTTCAGTATAGACAAAGGTTAATGTATTAGATGATGCAAAGGTAAATATGGTAAGTGAACATCATGATATGTCTAATTTAATGATCACATAATTTTTTAAAGTAGTATGACGGAGATGTGATACTTTGTGTATCGGGAAAACATAGAGTTGTCTTGTACAGAGTTAGTAGTACATTGTGTCGATCAACCATCTTAATAGATTGATGATTTGATTGTTTTGATGATTTTCAGTGTAAGGGATGACTATGGATGATATTGCTTTTGAATATTGAGTTATTATGTGGTGATTTAGTCAAGGTATAATGCAATCTTCTACATGTTTCATTATATTCTTGTTGGGCTGACTGATTTAATATTTTTAAGATAAGATAAATTATATAAGATTGAGTTTTGTGTGCAATGAGGATGTGATGATGATGATGGAAAATTTATACATGATGTTGTGTGAAGATTAACAATTCAGAGAATTAGTTTGTGATAGATTGTTGAGCTTCATCGGAATTGTATTGGCATAATTTATGTTACTTGTAAATTCAATTTTTGGACAGTAAGTCCTATCCATAATTTCATTAAAATTAATTAGTGAGCCTAAATGAGGGTCAAATTGCTAGTTTGTATTTGTTAGAAATAACTAAGAGGGGGGGGGGGGTGGGTGAATCAGTGGCCTCAAAATCTTATCCTTATCTTAACCACCAATCAAATAAACCTCAGATTATTATGTCCCTACAAGATGCATTCCATGAGATACTTATAATGATTAACTGTCTATCAGTTTACCTTGTTTGTCCTTATTCTCCTTGATTATTGATAGGCAGTAAAACTATTTACCAAAATACGGTAAATGTGCAGAGTATACCGATAGATCCAAAAATTCATATGTGAAATGTAAAATAGTAAAGTAATAAACCATACACACATAACACATGGATTTTTAACATGGAAACCTTGTTAAGAGAAAAAAACACTGGGATTAGTACCCCAAATTTTCACTCTTCTAAAGTGAGCCCTGTTAAGATCCAACCATGTTAAAGGTTACAAACACATTGTTAGGTGTAACCATGTTAGAGGATTTTACACATATAGGTTGTCACTTAGTATCAGACATCTAATGCTGCCATCCTTGAATCAGCCTCTCTCTTAGACCGTTAATAGGCATTGGGCATATCCAATGCTACTTTCATGAATCAACCTTTTTGGCACTCCTTGGGATGTACCTCAATATATAGAAGACTGTTAAGTCCTGCTCTATTAAGAGACTTGATGCTTCAATGGTTAAACTGAAACAAAATGACCTATTTCTAATGCAACTTGAATCGTAAATTTTTAGATCTATTTAAGTACATTACCTCTCTAATCAATGTATCAATTCAATTCTTTTGTGCTCCATACTTTCTTCTCTGTGATTTTATGCTCACTATTCATCGGTGTCTGCAAAAATCCTTAGCTCTCCTCCAGCTTAATTGATCAGTACTGCATGAAGTAATTCTTCATCAGTTTCTCTTTAGCATCATCTTTCTATTCACCCTCATTCATGTGATGCAAAAATAAATTAAGCTTGTCTCTTATATAGACATAATATTCATTGATTCTTGATTTTTTACGAAAAAAAAATCTAGCTAACCTAATTTAAAGCATAACTCCTAGTTTATCTTGTAGTTATCTTTATGCCAAATGTACAAATCTTCTTTAAATCAATCAGTTAGCTCTAGTCAAATAAAACAAAGAAAACAACTAGTTAAGTCTATCTTTAGCTCTTTCCAGCTAGATATTTTATCATTTTTAAACTCTCTATTCCATTGATTAACTCTTTAGTTAGTCATCGGTTTCAACTGTTAGTTCCATCAGTGTGGCTCCAATCAGCTTCAGAATCTCCGTCCGTCGAGAAACTCTATTTTCAGCTCGTCAGGCATCCTATGGTTTTCTTCGTCAGGAAACACTGTCTTCTACTCGTCGGGTATCACTGTGACTTTTCTTCTTTGTTTTTACCGATGGTGTGCACTCCGTTGGTGTTATTTTTCACTTAGTGAATACTTGACTTTTATATATTGTTGAAAGCATAACCTTTTCTCCATTGATTCTCTAAAGTCTTTGGCATTTTGTATATGACCATATAGATGATATCAAGTTGACATCAATGACAATACAAACCATTAGCTGATTTAATGCCTTGCATTATATTCAACTTAACATTATCAAAAATTTGATTAGTTACATGTCATCAATCTCTCCCTTTGGCATTGATGGAAAATAAAATTATATTATCACACTATACTATTTCTAATACAATATGAAATACAATTGTTGAGATTCATCAAACTACCAAACAGTTTGTTTTGATAACTGATAAAAATGTCTGACCACCGATAAGTTTTGTTTTAGCTTAGATTTGATTCTTGCAGCTCTCTATGTTTCTTATTTTGATGTGTTTCATCCTTCACAATTGATGTCTTTCTCTCTTGTCAGCAACTCTTTGTTTGTATTAATTCCTTCATACAAATTCTCTCCATATGGATATGATCTCTCTCTTTTGGAGTAATCTAATAATGGATAATCCTTCTATTTTTGAAGACTATGATAATATGGATACTTTCTCTCCCTTTAAAAATAATGCCAAACAAATATCTTATAGATATTTGACATTAAAGTCAAGTGATCTTTCCTCTTCCATCCATAATATATTCCTTGAATTTTCCTTATCCATTAGAAATACAACAATATGCTCTGGTGATCAGTTTTGATATATATACCTGTTGTATATAGATGTAGCTTTGAAGTTCTTCTCTTTGCCTGCATCAACATGAATGATATTCTGATAATAATTAGGCTGATGTAGCCTTCAGTCTTTTACTGACTTGTAGACAAGGGTTTGACCCCTAGTCTCTTACTTAAGTACTCAAACATATCCTTAGGCAGTGGCTTGTTGAAGATATCAACCAATTGTTCTTTTGATTGCACATACTCAAGTATCACCTATTTTTCTTGAAATTTCTCTCTTAAGTAATGATACTTGATGGCAATGTGTTTAGTCTTTGCATGCATGAATGGATTCTTGGAAATTTTTATTGCACTGGTGTTATCCCAATAGAAAGTCATGGGTTCTAAGATCTTCATATGCATACCTTCTAGCAATTGTTTGATCCATGCAATATTTGAGCAATTTGCAGCAGTAACATATTCTACTTTTGCAGTAGACTATGAGATGCATCCCTGCTTCGTGCTAATCCATGTGACAAGTTTGTCACCCATAAAGAATGCTCCTCTAGTTGTGCACTTCTGATCATTAAGATTTCCAACCCAATCAACATCAGTAAACACCTTTAGTTAAAATTTGCCTTCTCTTTTGTACCATAAGCCAAATTCCTTAGTATTCTTCAGATATCTTAGAATTCTTTTTACAGAAGTCATTTGTGATTCCTTGGGGTTAGCAGAAAATCTAGCAACAATTCTGACTGCATGTGCAATATTTGGTCTTGTGTGTACAACATAGATGATTTTTCCAATTATTGATCTGTACAAAGTCTGATTTACCTTTGTTGTCTTGCCTTCTTTTGTCAACTTACATCTAGTAGCCATTGGTGTTCCAACTGGTTTGGATTCTTCCATCTTGAATATTTTCAGGACCTCTTTGATGTATTTGGACTGTGTAATGAAAATACCTTCTCCTTGTTGCATGATCTGGAGACCAAGAAAAAATTTGATCTCACCAAACATACACATCTTGAATTCTTTGCTCATCTCATCAGCAAATGATTTGCATAGCCTATCATTGCCTCCAAATATGATTTCATCAACAAATATTTCAGCAATCAAAGTGTTAGCATCAATAGCTTCCTTCAAATAAAGATTACTATTTTCACCAGTCCTTACAAATCCAATACTTATTAGATAGGAATGAAGTTGTTCATACTAGGCTCTTCGAGCTTGTTTTAATCCATACAAATCTTTGTGAAGTCTACATACCATGTCCTTCTTGTTTGGATCAACAAACCTTTTTGGTTGTTCAATGTATACCTCTTCTTCAAGTATTCCATTTAGGAATGCTGACTTGACATCCATTTGGTATACCTTGAATCCTTTATATGCAACATAAGAAAGTAGTATTCTTACTCCTTCTAGCCTAGCAAAATGTGCAAAGGTCTCTCCATAGTCTATACCTTCCTCTTGTGCATACCCTTTGCATACTAGTCTTTCTTTGTTCCTTGTGAATTCTCCATGCTACAAGATAGATCACACTAGCTCCTGTTAGGAATAACATTCCACAAGACAACTGAGAGGGGGGGGGAGGGGGGTGAATCAGTTGTGTAATAGATTATTAAAATTTAAACTTTATGAACCATAACAACAACAATAAATAACATAGTAACTGCCAACACCATAACACAATGTTTGTTGTCAAGGAAACCCTATTAAAGGTAAAACCCCGATGGGAATTAACACCCACAAAATAATGTACTAAGAGTATAGTATCCCTGTTAAAAAATATTAGCCCTATTTGGAGCTTGTTATTACATTACATTACACAGTCCCTATTGGGAGATAGACCCTATTAGGATTCAATGAAAGTGGTAGGCTCACTGCCAAGGCTCATTTCCCAAAGAAGATTAAAGCCACCCTCAAGGATTCACAATCTGCATCAAGTGTATACATCAAATACAAATTCCAGTGAACTGTCTGATAGCAATTATCTTTGCTTGGTCAGTTCCAATGAAGTACCAACTCTGCTCTCTATCCAACAGTCAAGCTTCACAGCTTCAAAAATCTCTACTCTTTTCTTTCTCTTCCACACTTTTCATAAATGAAAAGATCACTCATATATACCCTCTTACAATAACCCACTAGGTCGGCCAGTTAAGCTTTCCTAATACACAATTAACTAGGCCAGCCAATTAAGGCTTCCCATCATACAAATAATTGTATAAGACCTTGCTAAGATACACATGGTACCTATAACAAGTATACAATATTTACAATTCATTACAAATACTTCTGGATTCGTAAGCCATGCTCATAATTAATTTCCACATGTTACATGTTTGAAGTCGGCCAAGAAATAGGTCTTCTCTAGAATACATGCCATAGATGATGTCATCAGTACCCAAACAAAAATCAAACTCAACCCATTTCACAATCCTATGTCATCTCTCCATCAGTAAGCTTGCAAGTTCTAAAACTTCTTCCTCAGCAAGATATGCCTGAAACACAGAGACCTTCTCTATCTAGAATCATAGTCACAGTCCAGAAAAATATTCTTTACTAAAACAATAGTAACATCCATGATATGAAACATAAAGTCAAGAGGCATTAGATATAATGTAAAAACTTAATCTTCTTCTTAAATCCAACTTCGCTCATTCTGGTTCATCCATACAGTGTCTGTACACGCCTTCTAGTCAAGTAACTAGTATGTCTTCTTCCACATAAATATATGTTGACATCAGTGACAAAACATGAGTATCAACACCATAATTAGTACAAAAAATTGATATCATCTAACAATCTCCCCCTTTGGCATTGATGGAAACATATGGGACAATCCATATGCATCAACCCAAAAGTACTCTTTGTTTTTACAATCTTCTCAATATCCTGAACAAATCTCCCCAAAATAGTAGGGATTTTCACATAGATTCCTTCTCCCTTTGGCAGCAATGGAAAAGGGTGCCATAACTCATTTGTAGTTTTCGGTAAGGTATATCTTTGTCAAATATTCATGTCTAATTAGGTGCAAGATCACCCAAATGTGCTCCATAGTGTTCTCTTGTGATCACTCCCCCTAAGGAGTAGATCCATACATCAAGTCCAGAGAATAATATAGCTCTGAGATCCACTAGACTGATGCATGTCTGCATCATTTAATTACCATTGGGAGGGGCCATCACCCCAAGCATTCCTATGAGGTATTCAAAAGCATCTTTTGGCAAAGGTTTAGTAAATATATTTGCTATTTGTTCCTTTATTCTTATGTACTCCAGTTTAATCTCTTTAGTAGGTACCTTATCCCTTAAAAAAAGATACTTGATAGAAATATGTTTAGTCTTTGAGTGCATTATAGGATTCTTTGACATGTTTACTGTAATTGTATTATCATAATGAATAACCACTGGCTCCTTGAAAATTATTCCAATATCTTCTAGCATTTGTTTCATCCAAACAACTTGTGTGCAATTTATTGCAACATCTACATATTCTGATTCAGTAGTAGATTGAGCAATATAGTTTTGCTTCTTGCTTAACTAGGAAACCAATCTCTTTCCAAGGAAAAATGCACCACCACTTGTGCTCTTTCTGTCATCCACATTACCTTCCCAATCTGTATCAGTAAAATCCTACAAAGTAAAATCATGATATTTTTCATACCACAATCCATATTCCACAGTTCCTTTCAAATATCTAAAGATTCTTTTCACAGCAGCAAAATGTGTTTCTTTAGGATCTACTTGATATCTAGCCACAATTCCAACTGCATTGGTAATATCTAGTCTGGTGTGTGTTAGATATTGTAGACCTCCAATCATTGATCTATACTTAGTCTAAATAACACTCTGAGTCTCATCATCACTAGTCAATTTGTTTCCAGTCACCATAGGTGTTCCAACAGGTTTACAATATTCCATTCTAAACTTTTCCAACATTTCCTTAAGATACTTGGTCTGAGATATAAAAATGTCATTCTTTCTCTGATTAATTTGCAAACTAGGAAAATATTTCATCTCACCAATCATAGACATTTCAAACTCATTCTCCATTTCTTTAGCAAATTTATTACTCATTTTGTCATTACCTCCAAAAATAATATCATCAACAAAAGCTTCTATAATCGGGTAAATGTAAAATAATCTGTCACCCCTGGGGACATTTTGGGGTGCAGATTCTTGTTAGTCTCAACCGAGTAGAACTTGACCGAGTCTAACACGGTCGAGCCATCGTGGCTGCCATGTGGCACCACACAGCACTGAGTGGCACCTACGTGGCTGCGAAATCTCAGCCGAGAGCTACTCGGCCGAGTTATACTAGGCCGAGTATCCACATTATTTTAAAAGGCTCAAAATAGCCTGCTAGCCCCTCATTTGCACTTTAAGGGGCTAGATTTTAGCGTGTGGCGTGAAGGTGACTACTCGGCCTAGTACTAGGTAGGCCCCCCTTTTTTTTTTGTTTGTTTAAATGTTTTACTATATTTATGCATATGTGTAAAATGATTTTTTTTATGTAGCATTAGAATATAATTGTTTTTTTCTTCATTTTCTAGAAATGAATTTTTTAGATTTTTTTTTATGTAGCATTATAATATAATTGTTTTTTTCTTCATTTTATAGAAATGAATTTTTTTAGGTTGAATATAAATCTAAACATAAACACAAACTCAAATTCTGAAACATAAACGCAAATGCAAATTCAAATTCTGAAACATTTAAATGCAATCCCAAACTCAACATTTTGAAACATAAACGCAAACTCAAATCTAAAATTCTGAAACATTTATACGTGTAAACTTTAAATCAGGTAAAATCATATAATTTAACCATAACGTAAACTAAAAATATAATATATTGATGTTATTTCAAAATATTTAAATGCAATTCC
>MU227940.1:1156034-1186070 GCA_018584345.1 Thuja plicata | reverse complement strand
CTGTCCTGTTAACAATGTTTAATGCATCTTGTAAATTTTCAATTATTGTTTCTTTTACTTGACCTCCTTGTCCAATTTTCCTATTATCAACACCTAACAACTCTAAAACTGGAGTCATTTCTTTTTTCAAAAATAACTTTGCAAACAATTGTGCTTTTCCCACCAAAGTTTTATCCTCAAAATATTCTTTCCAAATGTTTTTGACATAAGATTTAATAATGCTGTCAGATATCAGGTGCTCCGGTGCAATTTGACTAAAAAGTGAATCCTCATTCATCTCCATCAAATTTTGCATTGTAGGATAAATACGCATATGTCAACTACTACCAATATCCCCCCTAGCTGAGTTGCACCTTCTTCAACATTGATAGGTTCTTCTTCAACATCGACCGGTTGCTCTTCGGTAAGTTTCCTATGACCTTTCATTTGGTCATTCCTTTTACGATCATATTTCCTTGTTCTAGTCCTTTTATTTCCCATTGCTCAAATAGAAGCAAAAAAAATATTTTGCTTTCACAATCCTTCTTTATTAAAAATGCCTTCTTTGCTTCCTGTAGTCACAAAATGTCTTCTTCGCTTCTTCAAAAAACTCTATATACTATGAAATAAGTATTTAAATTCGCAATTGATATTTTTTTTTTTAAAAAGAACTTTTATATATACCTTTGAAAATGAAAGGGTCGGTCGCCCAAGCGACCACTCGCAGGTGGCCGACCACTTGCTTAGACTCGGCCGAGTTAGACTCGGTCGAGTTATACTTGGCCGAGTCATCCTATGTGGCATGCCATCTTGGCAACCAAACCTCCAAAAACAAACCAAATCAGCAAGTGCTCACTTCTGCTGGTTTTTTCTCCATTGAAACTTAACAATGTCAAAAAACTAAAAGTACCCTTTTGTAGATCTCAGAACTATGATTCTTAACATATAGTTTTTATATTATTTTGACTACATTACATTGAACAAATTTTTTAAAAGATGCATGTAGGTTACTAAATATTTTGGAAGTTGTCGATTCGGATAATGTAAAAAAATAGTAAATCAATTCAAAAAAAATTTAAAATCATAGATAACACTAGAGAGGAGAGTCCTCTTCAATAATATGTAATTTATTTGGTTTTTGGTATAGTTCTGATAGGGGAAAAATGGCGGGAGACAAAAATGGTTGATTTCAACTAAGTTTGACTTTGAATACTTATAACGGGAAAAGTATAGACCGAAAACACTTCTTTCTTTTTTTTGGCACTAGCTATATATGTCATCTAAAACATATTCTGAAATTGGAGGAAAAACTAATGTTTTACTTGTAATGATTTGGCGGGAAGTAAACTCTCTAATTTACAGTATTTTTCACGAAATGAAAAATAGACCTTAAAATTTCAAAAAACATATTAGTTTTGGTTCAATTTTTTAAAAAAAAATTATAGGCATATAATTCAGCCTATTTCACACATTTCATTAGTTTACATCATCTTCAAATTCTCAACAGAAATGTGAATTTTATGCCCTTAGAGTTTTACAGTTTTGGTGTTGTCGTCCTTTTCCTTTATAAAAGGGTGACAGATTATTGTGCTTTTACCCAATCAAGATTCCATCTTCATTAGTTCTTAAATACAAATTACTGTCTATATTACCTTTTCTGAAACCAAGACAAAGTAGATATTTGTCTAGTCTTGCATACCATGCCCTTGGTGCTTGTTTCAGTCCATACAATGCCTTCTTTAATTTGCAAACCATGTTTTCATCATCTATCAAAGGAAAACCATCAGGTTTCTCAATGTATACCTCTTCCTCTAGATCACCATTCAGGAATGTTGACTTCACATCCATCTGATACACTTTAAAGTCTTTATGTGCAGCATAAGCAAGAAATAGTCTCACAACTTCGAATCTAGCAACATGAGCAAATGTCTCTTCATAGTCTATACCTTCTTGTTGTGAGTAGCCTTTACAAACCAATCTAGCCTTATTTCTTACCACTATACCTTTCTCATTCATCTTGTTTCTGAAAACCCATTTGGTGCCAATCACATTTTTGTTCTTAGGTCTTGGACCCAATTCCCAAGTATTGTTCTTCTTAATCTACTCAAGTTCTTCTTCCATAGCTTTAGTCCAAGATTCATCTCTACATGCTTCATCAGTAGTCTTTGGTTTAACTTGAGAAATCAAACAAATCTCTTCTCTAGCCTTAGATCTAGTCATTATACCTTTACTTGTATAACCAATAATCTGATCTTCAGGATGGTTCTTCTTAACTTACCTTGGTGTCTTCTGTGGCTTAGTATCTTCAATCTGTTCATCTTCACTTTCATTTTCAGTCATCAGAGGTTCGTTCTCAATCATCAAAGGTTCTTCAGGTTCTATAGTAGCTTCTTTTGTTTCTGTAATCCAATCATATTCATACACTCTTTCCTAAATTTGGAACTTTTCATCTATCTTCACATTGGCACTTTCAATCAACTTTCTTAATCTCAGAATAAAACATTTGTATGCTTTTCTTATAGTAGAATAACCAAGAAAGATTCCTTCATCACTTCTAGCATCAAATTTTCCAATCTCATCATCTCTTCTGATATAACATTTACTTCCAAATATTCTAAAGTACTTCACAGTAGGTGTATTTGTTGGAGATTTGATTTTGGATAGTTGATTGATTGTATGTTTGTCATTGATGACAACATATAATACCAACAGTACTTCTGTATGTACTTATCCATACAATGACATGAATACTTGTATGGATAGATACATGTTGTTGACATGTTTATTATGCTATGTTCATACACATAGACTTAGATATGAAGTTTTAGTAAAGATATGTAATTTTGTTATTGATGGTTATAGTTCTGGAGGATTAACAGTTTAAGGCTGACGTATGTAACGTGTTCTTGAGTTGCACCTATCTTCAGGATATGCGTGTGTATATTCATGATTATTTATGTGTTTTTGATATTGTTCTAGAGGCACAAGATGTGTTTCAATAAGATTACAAAGTTATGATTAAATTGATGAAGCCGACTTAGTGAAGCGACACGTCTGTTCAACAATGACTTGCACGGTTGTAATTATGCTTGCACGCTTAGTAGACCTAAAAAGGATGTTATGAAGAGTCTTCTAACACTTCCCATGATCTCATATTTGGTGTATGTATTTATACAAGGTCATTTGTGATAAAAAGAGTTGCGAAAGCCAGAGATTGATAAGTAGAGCAGAGTGTTGATGCAGCAGGGCTATATTTATAAAATGTTGATAATATAGATGTTTATGTTGAAGCATTCAAAATTTAGATTAGATTATTATATTTCTCTACAAGAGGTTAAAGCATTGGCACATAAAAGGAACTGATCAAACAAGTAGTGTCACAAATAATAGTTCATTTGTTTATACAGTGTGTATCAAATATCTAGAAGGTTGTAGCCTTCACCACTTGGACAGTAAGTCCACCACCCCTAATAGGGTTATTGTAAAAGACTCCTAACAGGGTCTGACCCTTAACCAGGTCAACTATACTACTACATTGTATTGAACAACTCCTAACAGGGTTGAAGAATCTTTTAATAGGGATTACTATAAACAGTATAGTTCTTTGTGGGTACTAATTCCCATTGGGATTTTTACCATTTGGTTTCCCCGTAACCAAATTGATGTGTTGTGTAATGTGTTATCTTAATGTGCATTTAATTTATATCAATCTGGATTAATAAGTACAAAATATTTAAAGTTGCTGATAACTGATTCACCCCCCCTCTCAGTTATCCCAGAAGTATTCTAACAATTGGTATCAGAGCCAAGTGCCTTGGAGAGAAAGCCTAAGAGCTTAAGGTAGATCAAGATGGAACACTTTAGAAAAGAGATCCCTAAGTTTGTTGGAGAGAACTATCTGGGTTGGAAGAACAAAATGATAACACATCTACAATGTGTTGGATTTGAGATCTTTGAGATTTCTACACAAGAGGTTGTAATTCCATCTCTAAAAGACCTTGCAAAGGATGATGCTACTAATAGACAAAAGGAAAAATTTACCAATAATGCAATTACCAAATAAGCCCTAATCAGCGCCCTATTTGACAGCGAATTTTCTAAGATCAAGAAGATTGACAAAGCATATATCATATGGAAGTATTTAGAAGACATGTTTGAAGGAGATGTTCAAGAAAAGAATGCACGCATGAAGACATGGAAGAAGAAATACAACAGTCTTGAGATGTTACCTAAAGAGAACATTAGAGCTTATAATCAAAGGATAAATGAAGCAGTATCTAGAATCAGAAACAATGGAGCATAAATTTTAGAAGAAGATATAATGGATAAGTTATTAACTACTCTAACATCAGACTATGATAACAAGATTAGTATTCTAGAGGAAACTATGCAATTCTCACAAGAATTCAAGAGAGAGACTTTGATCAACAAAATCTCTACATTTCAGATATCAAGATTGAAGACTGAACCTAAGAATGAAACAACCTTCAAAGCTTCAATCCACGGTAAGAAATCCTCACACATCTCTAGTCATAATGAGAATGAAGAAACTGATGAAGAGCTAGAAGAAATAATTGCCATGATTTCTAAGAGAGAAAAGAAAGGAAAAGGAAAGTATGAAGGACAACTTCTATTCAAGTGTTTTTCATGTAATAAGATTGGTTACTTTGCATCTAAGTGTCCCACAAGAGTCAAGAAGTTTAGATCTGACTACAAACCTAAATATAGGAAGGAATGTTATCATGCTGAAGAAGGTGTAACTAATGAAGACTCAGGAGAAGATGAAATTGGATTCGTTGCCCTTGAAGACATGAAAAAGTTTCTCAAATATATGGACATTGCAGATAAAGAAGAAGATCATGAATTAGACTTAATTTCCAAAGTAGATGTCAGAACTGATTGGATCATTGACAGTGGATGCTCACACCACATGACAGGAGACAAAGACTGATTTGTTCAGTTAGACAAATACAAAGGTGGTATGGTTAGATTTTGAGATAACACTCCTAAACCTATCATAGGTAGAGGCTCCATCACCTTGGATGGAAAGAATAAGATAGATAATGTTCTATATTTTGATGGATTACATCATAACTTACTGAGTGTTGGATAGCTACTTGACAAAGGCTATCATTTGGAGTTCAAAGAAAACAAGTGCATCATCAGTAACAAGGATGGAGACATGATTGCATCAGGATCTAAAACAAAAGGTAATATTTTTCAGCTTAATTCTGATGTTAGTTTTTTTGTTGCAAAAGTGGATGACAGTTGGTTATGGCACAAGAGACTTTGTCATATCAACTTTGATAATATAGTAAAGATTAGTAATGTCAAGGCAGTTAGAGACCTACCAAGCATTGCAAGACCAGTTGAAACAATTTACAGGGAATGTGTTATGGGTAAACATGTAAGGAGTTCCTTCAAAATAAAGTAGACCTCAGCTGAAAACAAGTTGGACTTAGTGCATATAGATTTATGCGGTCCTACTCAAACAAGATCATACTATGGTGAAAGGTACTTTATTTTTCTTGTTGATGATTTTTCTAGGATGATGTGGGTTGCTTTCTTAAAAGAGAAGTTAGAAGCCTTTGAGAAGTTCAAAATATTCAAAGCTAAGGTTGAGAATGAATCTGGACTAAAACTAAAATGTTAAAGATCAGATAGAGGAGGAGAATTCACCTCTGATCAGTTTTATGACTACTGTGAAGAACATGGAATAAAAAGGCAGTTGAGTGCTCCTAGAACACCTCAGCAAAATGGAATTGTAGAAATGAGAAATAGGATTATACTTGATACAATGCACACCATGATGATTGAAGGAAAAGTGGTACACACCTATTGGAGAGATGCAACAAACACAACAATGTATACTATCAATAGAACACAATTGAGACCAGACATGGACAAGACACCCTATGAAATTTGGTTTGGTAATGTACCTATAGTAAAATATTTTAGAATATTTTGCAGCAAGTGTTACATCAAGAGAGATGACAGTATTGGCAAGTTTGATGCTAGAAGTGATGAAGGTATTTTTCTTGGTTACTCTACTAAAAGAAAATCTTATAGATGTTTCAATTTGAGATTAAAGAAGTTAATTGAAAGAATGCATGTTAATATTTATGAGAAGTTTATGATTCAAGAGAGGTACTATGAATATGTACCCTTGATTGAAGAAGAACCCAGACCTAACAGTAAAGATAATATGATTAAAGAAATGTTTGATTGCATTGATGTCTCATGCAATGACCCTGATTCATGAAATGAAGAACAACAAATAATAGAGGAGGAATTCACACCTAAGGTTCCAAATTTTACATCAAAATACCACTCTAAAAATGACATCATTGGAGATCAGAGTAGTTGTGTCTTGACCAGATCAAAAGAAAAGAGTCTAACGGTGGATGAAGAGGTATGTTTACTTTCACAGATTGAACCTTTAAGTGTTGAAGATGCTTGTAATGATTTTGATTGGAAGGATGCAATGAAAGAAGAACTAGATTAGATAATCAATAATGACACATGGGAATTGGTTCCTAGACCTAGTGATAAAAATGTGATTAGAACAAAGTGGATTTTCAGAAACAAAATGAATGAAGAAGGTACAATAATAAGAAACAAAGAAAGATTGGTATGTAAAGGATATGCACAAAGAGAAGGGATAGATTATACTGATACATTTTCCCCTGTGAGCAGATTGGAAGCCATAAAATTATTTTTAGCATATGCAACAGTAAAATAATTTAAAGTTTATCAAATGGATGTTAAATCAACTTTTTTGAATGGTGACTTAAAAGAAGAAGTCTGCATAGAATAGCCTGAAGGATTTAAACTTTCAGATAGACCAGACATGGTATGCAAACTGAAGAAAGCACTTTATGGACTTAAACAAACCCCAAGAGCTTGGTATGAGAGACTAGATGGTTATCTCACCAAGATTGGATTAAAGAAAGGAGCAATAGATTACAACTTGTTCTCAAGAGAAACACCTGATGGATTACTATTAGTTGCCATATTTGTTGATGACATTATCTTTGGAGGTAATGACAAGCTTAGTAAAACATTTGCAAAAGAAATGTAGGATGAATTTGAGATGAGTATGATTGGTCCTATAAAATACTTTTTGGGACTAAATGTAAAACAGACAGATAAAGGAATATTCATTAATCAGTTAAAATATGTGAAGGAAATATTGAAGAAATTCAAGATGGAGGATTGCAAGCTAGTATGCACTCCTATGATCGCAGGAAGTAAACTTTCAAAAGATGATTACTTCACAGCAGTTGATAAAACATTGTACAAATCAATGATTGGAAAAATTATTTATCTAACACAATCAAGACCTAACATATCTAATGCAGTTGGCATTGTTGGAAGATTTGCAGCTAAACCCAAGAATAATCACCTGATGGCAATCAAGAGGATATTTATATATCTTAAAGGAACTATGGACTATGGTTTGTGGTATTCAAAATCAGAGAATACACAACTTCATGTGTATACTGATGCAGATTGGGTAGGATGTGTTGATGATAGAAAGAGCACTTCAGGAGGAGTAGTATTTCTTGGAGAAAGGTTGGTATCTTGGACAAGAAAGAAGCAAAATTGTATTTCTTAGTCAACAGCAGAGGCAGAATATGTTGCAGCAACAATGAACTATACAACAATTGTTTGGATCAAGTAGATGGTTAAAGACTTTGGTATTCAGGTTGACTATCCTATTTTTATTCATTGTGATAACACCAATACTATTAACATGTCTAAGAACCCTATGATGCATGCAAAGACAAAACACATAGAGATCAAGTACCATTATCTGAGAGAAAAAGTTGTAGAAAAGGAAGTAACATTGGACTATGTAAGCACAAAAGATCAGCTAGCAAACATTTTCACAAAGCCTTTAGCAAAGGATACTTTTGAATATCTAAGGGAGAAGTTGGGAGTAATTCCCTCTCCTAAGTCTGATTAGAGAAAGCAGGAAGTACATCAGTCTTATGTGACTGATGAATGGTTTACTACTCTACTTCTAGAGTAGTACCTGAGCTTAATAGTTTATGGCGCCCTTTGCCATTGATGTCAATGGGGGAGTATGTACCAGTAAAAAAAAGAGAAACAAGGAACACATGCAAGGAGATTATACTATGGGGGAGTAAAGGAACACAGTAGGGAAGTATGACAATGGAGGAGTATTCAAAGAATACACAGTACATGAAACTACAGCAGTGTAGATGAATCTTTGTTGAGGATATTGAGAAGATTGTATTAGAAAGAAGACACCATGAATAGAAGTTGTTTTTATATCATACGTTGCCATCAATGCCAAAAGGGGAGATTGTTGGAGATTTGATTCTGGACAGTTGATTGATTGTATATTTGTCATTGATGACAACATATAATACCATCAACACTTCTGTATGTACTTATCCATATGATGACATGAAAGCTTGCGTGGATAGATACATGTTGTTGACATGTTTATTATGCTATGTTCATACACGCAGACTCAGCTATGAAGTTTTAGTAAAGATATGTAATTCTGTTATTGATGGTTACATTTCTGGAGGATTAACAGTTTAAGGCCAACGTATGTAACATGTTCTTGAGTTGCACCTATCTTTAGGATATGCATGTGTATATTCATGATTAGTTATGTGTTTTTGATATTGTTCTGGAGGTGCAAGATGTGTTTTAGAAGATTACAAAGTTATGATTAAATTGATGAAGCTGACTTAGTGAAGGAACGCGTCTGTTCAGCATTGACTTGCACGATTGTAGTTATGCTTGTGCGCTTAGTAGAGCCAAAAAGGATGTTATGAAGAGTCATCTAACAGGTCCCATGATCTCATATTTGGTGTATGTATTTATACAAGGTTATTTGTGATAAGAAGAGTTGCGAAAGCCAAAGATTGACAAGCAGAGCAGAGTGTTGATGTAGCAGAGCTATATTTATCATATGTTGATAATATAGATGTTTATGTTGAAGCATTCAGAATTTAGATTAGATTTTTATATTGCTTTATAAGAGGTTAAAGCATTGGTGCATAAAAGGAACTGATCAGACAAGCAGTATCACAAACAGTAGTTCATCTTCTTGATACAGTGTGTATCAAATATCTAGAAGGTTGTAGCCTTCACCACTTGGACAGTGAGTCCACCAACCCTAATAGGGTTATTGTAAAAGAATCCTAACAAGGTCCAACCATTAACTAGGTCAACTATACTAGTGCATTGTATTGAAAAACTCCTAATAGTGTTGAATAATCTTTTAACAGGGATTACTATAAATAGTATAGTTCTTTGTGGGTACTAATTTTCACTGGGGATTTTACCATTTGGTTTCCCCGTAACCAAATTGATGTGTTGTGTAATGTGTTATCTAAATGTGCATTTAATTTATATTAGTCTGGAATAATAAGTACAAAAGCTTTAAAGTTGCTGATAACTGATTCACCCCCCCTCTTAGTTATCCCTGAAGTATTCTAACATTATTATCAAACCATAATTCATAAGGAGTCTTACTTGTACATTCTCTGATTTGAATTTTATTCATTGTGTACACAATAGTCATAACTGATTCTCTCTAGTGAACATGTGATACATTTCCTTCTAGCAACATAGTCCTTGTAGCATTTAGCATAGTTCTATTTCTTCACTCTACTATCCCATTTTGTTGTGCAGTTCTAGGGGCTGAAGTCTATCTGTGTATTCCATTCTCTTGGTAGTATGTATTGAACAGTTCTAAAGTAAACTCTTCTCCTTTGTCTGATCTCAAACATTTCATCTTTAAACCAGATTCATTCTCAACTTTTTCCTTGAATATCTTGAATTTGTCAAATGCCTCAGATTTCTCTCTCAGATATGTAACCCACATCATTCTAGAAAATTCATCAATAAAAAGTATAAAATACCTTTCACCATAGTATGATCTTGTTCTTGTAGGACCACACAGATTTGTATGCACCAGATCCAACTTTCCTTTTGTAGAATAGGCCTTGCTCTTGAAAGTGCTTATAGTTTTTTTCCCCATGACACATTCTCTACACATAGTGTTAGATTGCTTCACAATTCTAGGTAGATCTCTTACTGCTTTTGTCATACTTGCCTTCACAATGTTATCAAAATTAATATGGCAAAATCTTCTATGCCATAACCAACTGTCATCAACTTTAGCAATAAAACAAGTAGCTTCAAATGTGTTAAGTTCAAATACATTACCTCTAGATTTAGATCTAGATGCTATCAAGTCTCATGTCTTACTCTTGATAGAACATTTCCCATTAAAGAAATTTAGCTGATAACCCTTGTCCACTAGCTGTCCAAGACTCAACAAGTTATGTTTAAGTCCATCAACAAGTAATGTATTGTCAGTGTTAGTCTTTCCATCCAAAGAAATATATCCAACCCCAATAATAAGTTTAGGAGTATTGTCACCAAATCTAACAACACCACCATCATGTTTCTTTAAACTCACAAACTTATTCCTATCTCCAGTCATATGGTGTTAACATCCACTGTCTATAACCCACTCACGTTTCTTTTCAACTTGGGATACTCGGGATTTTTCCTCATGCATAGGTGCATCATCTTTAATAGAAATAAATCCAATCTCATCAAAGTTATCATCCTCATCATTAGATATTCCCTCACTAGCATAATAACATTCGTTATCTTTTGAGAACTTAGATTTGAAAAACTCAGGTTTGTTCTTTGGAATTCTTGTAGGACATCTAGATGCAAAATGACCAATCTTATTACATGAAAAACATTTCAAAGGTAATTTTCCTTCAAATTTACCCTTACTTCTCTTTTCTCTTCTAGTAATTAGTGCCACAATTTCATCTAGCTTTCTTTCTTCTTCCTGTATCTATTCCCATTCATCAACATAAGCTCCAAGTTCTTATCTTAGATCACCACTGCTTGCATTTCCAGATAAGGTCTTCTTGTTCTTGTGCATAGTTTCCTTGAATGGTGATTCTACCCTAGGTAAAGTGTCCCTCAATTCCATGGCCTCAAATGTAGTAAGCTTTCCAATCAACATCTCTCAGGTGAAGTTCGGTGTCAAAGGTATGATCTCCTCTATAGCCTGTACTTTGGTTCTATATGCAGGCATCAAAGATCTAAGAATCTTTGCAATTATTTCTTCCTCACTGTAAGTACCTCTAGAGTTGTTAATACCAGTAACTACCTCAATAATTCTCTATGCATATGCTTTGACATTCTCATATTCTCTCATCTTCCATGATTACATCTTTGTTTTCTAGTTTTGTAACTTTTCTTGTTTTGTAAATTTGTCTCCAACATACAATGCTTCCAGTCTTGTCCAGATCTCATGTGAAGAGTCCAAATCCTTCACTTCAGTGAATTATCCTTCATATAGGGCACTGATCAGAGATTCCCTTGCAACCATATTGTAGGAAAATAGTTTCTTTTCATCTTTAGTAGCCTTTTCCAGCTCATCTTTGGTCACTATCTTTTCATTCTTCTTTCTGATCATCTAGTACTCAATTCCCAGACATAGTAAATGTGTTCTTATCTTGTTCTGCCAACTGTCAAAGTTTTTAGGGTCAAACTTCAGACTATCCTTCCTATAGTAAGTCATCTTTAGGATCACCTCAAGCTGTTAAAATTTTCTCTTTGAGGACCAGAAGCTTTGATACCAATTGTTAGGAATAACAGTCCACAAGACAACTAAGAGGGGGTGGGGGTGAATCAGTTGTGCAATAGATTATTAAACTTTAAAATTTATGAACCATAACAATAAAAATAAATAACACAGTAACTACCAACACCATAACACAATGTTTATTGTCAAGGAAACCTTGTTAAAGGTAAAAACCCGATTAGAATTAACACCCAAAAAATAATGTACTGAGAGTATAGTATCCCTGTTAAAATATATTAGCCCTGTTAGGAGCTTGTTATTACATTACATTACATAGTCCCTGTTAGGAGATAGACCCTGTTAGGAGTCAATGAAAGTTGTAATCTCACCGCCCAAAGAAGGTTAAAGCCAAACTCAAGGATTCACAATCCACATCAAGTGTATACAAAAAATACACAATCTAGTGAACTGTCTAATAGCAACTATCTTTTCTTGGTTAGTTCCAATGAAGTACCAACTCTACTCTCTATCCAATAGTCAAGCTTCAAAGCTTCACAAATCTCTTCTCTTTTCTTTCTCTCCCACATTTTTCACAAATGAAAAGATCACTCATATATACCCTCTTACCATAACCCATTAGGTGGTCCAGTTAAGCTTTCTTAATACACAATTAACTAGGTCGGCCAATTAAGGCTTCCCATCATAAAAATAATTGTATAAGCCCTTGCTAAGATACACACAATACCTATAACAAGTATACAATAATTACAATTCATTACAAATACTTTTGGATCCATAATCCATGCTCAAAATTAATTTCCACATGTTAAAAGTCTAAAGTTGGCAAGGAAATAGGTCTTCTCCATAATACATGCCATAGCTGACATCATCAGTACCCAAAAAAAATTGAACTCAACCCATTTCACAATCCTATGTAAGCTCTCCATTAGTAAGCTCGCAAGTTTTGAAACTTCTTCCTCAACAAGATATGCCCGAAACACAGAGACCTTCTCTGTCTAGAATCACAGTCACAGTCCAGAAAAATAGTCTTTACTAAAACAGCTGTAACATCCATGATATGAAACATAAAGTCAAGCAGCCTTAGATGTAAGGTCAAAACTCATTCTTCTACTTAAATCCAAATTTTCTCATTCTAGTTCATATGTATAGTGCGGGTACATGCCTTCTAGTCAATTAACTAGTCTGTCTTCTTCCACAAAAATATATGTTGACATCAATGACAAAAACATGAGTATCAACAACATAATTAGTACCAAAAACTGATATCATCTAACAGCTCCTGGTGTGGATAACTCTTCATCTAACTACTTAGGTCATAGCACCTAGGGGAAGCGTTTATCAAAAAATCATACCTTACCTTGTAATGGTATTAGTGAAGAATATGATGATTATCAGAGTTGAGAAATGGTATTTTAGATCTATGTTTCAAATTGCAGAAGATTTTATGATGGTATCGAGTATCGAAGGCTGAATTTGTTTCACTGGTAATATCATATTTTTGGAAGCTAGTGTACGAACAACATTAATTGAGGAAAATGAAGGAATTCAAAGTTAAAAGGGTATATTATCACTTCATTTCACATCTTTCCATCTAGAGAATGAGTGTCTACCTGAGCAGAAGGAGATCTAACAAAGGTTTGTGAAACCAATCAATTTCGCGTAAAAAAACCCTAGAATGATGAAAAGAGGTATTTGTCTTTGTGAAAACTTGTCGATTTCATATGAGTAGAATGGATACACCTAAGATTGTTGATGCACTTGAGAAGCCTAGGTATAAATTTAAGAAACATCCATTTAAATCAATGGAGAATGATCCCGAAGGTGTATTTTGTCATGTACCTCACAAAGTTTTACATGTGGAAGATATTGGGGCTTATATTCATTATAAACTTGAGTAGTTAGGACATTTTTACATCTAAAGTCAATTTAAATCTCTATATATTAATGGAACTCTAAAAAATGAATTAAAAAAGGTTGATCAGATTAACCTAGCATAGTTTAAAGACTTCTATATTTTTGAAGAACCAGAGTGGGTCAAAATTGTGTTAAGTAAGATCCATGATCATTTTTTTGGCTGAAGGTAAACCTATTAAGATTACAAAGGAAATAATTCATGAAATAACTGGCTTTAATGCAATTGGTGAGGTTCCAACTCTTGGATCATCAAAGAAGAATGTTGTTGAACAATTTACCGAACTAAATGGGACAAAAGGGTTATGAAAATGAATGATATTAAACATCTTGATGTTAAGTTCGCTTCAATGGTAATGTGTTACAAATTTTATGATAGAAACAAAATAAATTTTATCCCTCCTACTCTCATTCATAGTGCTTACTGAATGTTGAAGGAAGATGCTCAAATAGATATTTGTGAAATTCTAAGGGATCAGTAAATGGAGAACCTTGCAAATATCAAGAAGGATAAGATGCAAAATGTTAAGTATGGATCACTAATTATCCATATATTCTTATATTTGATGAACTATTTCCCTGGTGTGTCAAATGTAGTCTAGAAAAAGGACATCCCTCCAGCTATTTATATTGGCAAATATTATTGAATGCAAAATAAGGAAGACATTGATCAAAAAATCTTTGGTTATTTCAAGATGTTTTAGAAATAGATGCAAAAGAGGGAGAGAATTCCTAGAAATCTTATTGATAAGTATGCATATATAGTTTGTTTGATGGTAGAGATTTATGACTACTTCATGGAGGTAGTGGAGCCTATAACGTTTGGAATTTTCCAATGGGATATGAAGTGGATTAGGAGATTGTGGTTAGGTATGTTGAGGAAATGTTGATAAAAATGAGAAATCCTAATATAGAGAGGTTCAATACTTGTACTGAGAAGTATCAAAAAGTCCAGAGTCAACTTTATGATGTAGCAAGGAATAACAAGATAGTGAAATTGGTTGATAACATTTCCAAGAAGGAAGGTGTAAGTAAATATCACATGGATGAGTTGAGAAAGAAGGAAGAAGAGAAACATAAGAGTAGTTTAGTGCATGTTGAACCGATTGATGTTGAGAAGGAAGCATCACCTCCTCTACCTATTTCTATGTCACCTAGTCAAAGGACAACCAAAAGTGCATCAAAGATTCACCTACACTTTCTGAGAAGAAGATGACTATGAGATCATAGTTTATACCAGCAAAGTGAAGATCAAAACAAAAGAGTTTCAGTCCACATAAAAGAGCTAAACAAGACAAAGAATTTTCTTCTATTGATTTTGATCAATCTAAGAAGAAGATAAGGACCGAAAGAGATACAATAACAAGAGAGGTTAAGGAAAAGCCTAAAAGTGTCAACAAGAATAAAAATCCCATTGATAAGATTATGTATAAGATTTTTAAATATGCTATTTTGGTTTAATTGAAAAAGTAATATCAGTTATTTGATGAGGATGAAAGAAGCAGACTAGAGAAATGAGTAATTACTCATTTGAAAAAATTTCAAGAAGACATTGGTTGAGATAAAGGATCAAATACTAGATCATTTGTATGCTAAATTAGAAGAGAGAATATTAATTTCTCTAGAGGAAGACAAAATGATAAGAGAAGCATCTATATCTAAGATATTTCTCATGATTATGTATTATGAAATGAAAAATATTCACAAAGAAGCAAAAACGGATCTACTTACAAAGAAAAGAATTAACATGTTAATGGATGGAAATGTAGATGAGATTATTGTTGAGACCAATGAAATTATTGAAGTAAAATGCTTATAGAGTTTGGTCTCGATGCACAAAAAAGGAAAGAGCCAAGGACTAATAGGTTAGATGAAAAAATTTTCATTGATGAACAATTGATTTTAATAGTTAAGGAACCAAACCTATTCATCGCTAGAGTACCTATTACTCTTGACGTGAAAGATGCCAAAGATCCACAAGGAGAAGAAAAGGAAAAATATATGTTTAAAGATTCATTTAATGTGATGAGAGAAGATAAAATTAGAGAGATTATGACAAGAAGAGGATACACTGTGGATAATCCTATTGAGGTTGAGACTGGAAAGGAGATTGATAAACATATTAGTGATGTTCATGATCTTGATGCAATGGATATGAGTACACAGGAGCAAGAAAAACAATGATAAGTGCATACTAAAGATGATTTGAAGAAGTCTAAGGAGAAGACAAAGCATTTAAAAACTGAGATCGGGTTATTAATTGGTAAGGAAGATAAATTATTGGTAAGAGATTCTTTTGAATTATCTGATCTGCATGTACCTATTAACCTAGAGAGCATGGAAGAAGAGGAACTCATGAAAATTTTAGTGTTATCCCATGCAAAGGCCAATGAAAAAGCATTGAATAAGAGTGAGAAAGGTAGAAGATTAATTTACAATTCAATTGATATGCTTGGGAAGATTATGCCAATTTTTTTAAAGGTAAATCAAGGTACCCCCATTTCTGATCATCTAGGGGACCTTCTGTATAACCTTACTACACAATTTGAGTCTGTGGGAAAGACAAAAGAGGATAAAATATAAAAATATTTCATTTGTAAAAGATTTCATCATTTATATTCACTGATTACAAAAGATAATATATCATTAGATACTAGAATAAATCATTTGAAGGGAGCTATTCAAGAAGGGAGTAATATTATGATAATATGCATCAATCCATTTTCAAATATTGTTGACATTGATAAGATCTTGAGGGAAAGTGAGGCATTACTTGCAGATAGAGAAAAAAACTTTGATTCTTCAAAGGAATTTGCTTCTGATCATATGAAGGAAATAGTAAAAATTAATGATAAAATAAGATGTTTGGAAGAAGAAAGGAAGAGGATATTAGGGAGGTTTTATGACTTGATGAGTCTCATAACTCCTAAGCTAGACATTCTGCAGAGAAGTCTTGACGAAGCATAGAAGACAAGTAAAGTGCCATCCCCACTAGATATTATTTATGCTAAGGAATCAACTTATGTAATCTATGGGAAGATTTATATCATGGATATTTTGAGGAAGACATGGAATGTAGGTTTGGTAGCCTTGAAGGACAATTTCTCAGATGTATTCAAATTTTTGTAAGTATGCAGACAATATAGGAGTTTTGGTAGATAATTTTTGGCTTTATGACCCTGCCTTTTCCATTGATGTCAAAGGGGATAGGTATAGTGAAAAATTCATATACACCTAAGAGAGGAGAGATACAGTCTTTGGATGAGTTTTGAGACTTGGCATTTTGACTGGAGACTTATTCATTTTTTACTAAGTGTTTCCATCAATGCCAAAGTGGGAGATTGTTGGAAAGAGACAACTAATAATGCATGGTATGTTGTCATTGATGATAACTATACACTTTAATCTTGGCCATGTATCATATATTTTGTCTATCAATTGTTTTGGTGGTGAAAAGTAGCTAAGTATGAATAATGATGCTTGATATAGGTTCAGAGATCGAGTTAGTATGAACATAGGTTAACATATTAAATCATGTGAAGGTAAAGATGGTAAGTGGAGATCATGTTATGTCTATTTTGATGATCACATGTTTTTGTGATGTAGTATTATGGAGATGTGATAAGCTGTGTATTGGGTAGACAAAGAATTATCTTATGCAGAGTTAGTAGTACATTGGATAGATTAGTGATCTTAATAGATCAATGATCTTATTATTTTGATGATTTGTAGTGTAAGGAATGACTATGGAGGATACTCTCTTCGAATATAAAGTTATTATGTGGTGATTTAGTCAATGTATAATGGAATCTTCTACATGTTTCAATATATTCTTCCTGGACCGACCAAGTTAATATTTTGGAGATAAGATCAAGTATATAAGATTGAGTTTTGAATGTGATGAGGGTGTTATGATGATGATGGGAAAGTTGTACATGATGTTGTGCACAAATTAAAAATTTAGATAATAACTTTGTGATAGATTGTTGAGCTTCATTAGAATTGTATTGGCATAATTGACACTATTTGTGAGTTCAGTTCTGGGACAGTAAGTCCTATCCATAATTTCATTGTAATTAATTGGTGAACATTCCTGAGGGTCAGATTGTTGTTTTGTATTGAGCTATAAGCTCTAGGCTATAAGATTGAATGCATATGCATTACCTCTTATATGTACTATTTCCTTTAACATAGTACTTATTATTGTAGTAGTGAGATAAATTGTGGGTACCATTCCCACTAGGATTTTTCCCTTAACATGATTTTCCTCAAAAAAAAATCATGGTGTTATGATGTTATGTGTGTTCATCTTATTTTTCTTGTATTCATTTATTTGTAGTCTCAAGTTTTGTTATTGGATTAAGAAACTCAAGCATACTACTACACCGATTAACCCTTTCCATCTCGGTGCTTTCTAAGTCTAACAGGTATTTATTTGTAAATAGATATAGTGTTTTGAAGAATATTTTGTATTTTGATGAGTCTGAAAGTAATTCAAAAGATTTCAATGATGAAGGAGAAGTTTTATTTGTGGTAATAAAAATATTAGATGCAGATCAAAGAGATTAACATGAGACAAAAATGAGAATGAGAATGTAAATATTGATCTTGAGGGTAAACTAGTTTAGGCTCTAAAGAAGATCAAAGTATTAAAAATGAAGTTTGGATACAAAAGGATCAAGCTATGCAAGAAAGGGAAAATATAGTTAGCAAGGCTAAAAGTGTATACCAACTAGTTGTAGATTTGAAGACACAACTTGAGGAGATGAAAAGAGTTGAATAAGTGATCAAGGTAGAGTTGGCTCGCAGGATAGAGAATTGTCACAACTTGTAAAAAGAGTTTGTATCATTGAGAAAGAATTTAGAAAGGTATTCAAAGATAACAACAAAATAAAGGAATATTATGTTCATCAAAGGTCAAAGATGAAAAGAGCTAATAACAACTAAAATAGTGATAATGTACAAATTTCATCCAAATATAATCACAAAGCTACATTTAAAAGATCAAATGATGATAATTATGTTAATAGTAGAAATAACGAGTCCAAAGCATCATAAATTGTATGTGAGAGACTTCAAATCAAGTTTAACTCTCATTTACCTAGTTATTTTTTATTGTTATCAAGATGGTCACAAAAATAGTGAGTGCAAACTAGCCATCAGAAGGATATAAATTTCTTTTCATATAAATTCTTTTGATTAGGTAATAATTTGAGATATTATAATTATCCTAACCTTGGTCACATGGAGAAACTTTGTATATTGAATTTTGAATGGCAAAATGAGAGGGATAATACTGATATTACCAAGATGAATAAAGTTAAGTTAGTTTGGAAACCAAAGTAAGTGAAGCATGTTGTGAAGACAATGTTTGTTCAAATAACTCTGCATACCAAAAATAAAGACTTATGGGTGATTTATTGTGGTTTTTCAAACCACATGAGTGGTGACAAAGAGAAATTTACAGAACTTAAAGTTATGATGGTGAAATTTTCAATTTTGGAGATAATACTTCTAGGAAGATCAAAGATTTTGGGAACCTTGTTGTTAGATGATGATATGTCCATTCATTATGTTTACTAAGTTGAAGGTCTAAAATATAATATTCTAGGTGTAAGTCAGATTTGTGACAATGGCTATCATGTTTTGTTTAATGCTTGAGGATGTGAGATAAAGAAAAAGTCAGAAAGTATAATAATTAGAGGTAAGAGAAAAAGGAAAATGATTATAGTTTGAGGTTCATGGTAAGTGCAAGAAGTTGAGTCCACTTATGGTTGAAATTTCATAATTTGCCAAATTTGCAAAATCACACTCAATGAAATGGGTTCCTTCTTAGAATGAACGAGGCTTGATATAGCTCCAGGATCATGAGCCTAAAATTTTGAAACGGGATCCCGTTTCAAAATGGAATCCATTTTGAAAAAAAATGGGATCCTATTTTGAAAAATAAAATGGGAACCTGTTTCAAAATGGGATCCAATTTTGAAAACATATTAATTTTTAAAGACAACCTTTCATCGAGTCATTTATACGTTATGATTTAAAAAAAGGTAAACAGGGTCACGTTTACTAAATGAGATCTTGTTTCTAATTTTTTGAATTTGAAGCCCTCTTTTACCATTGGATTTTATTTTGTAAAGAGACTTGGGTAGCCGAACCATAGCTTAGACCCAGTTTTACCTACATCTTGAAGGCTCTGCTAGTGTCCATATAAAATAAGGAGTTTAGACATATATTTGAAAACATTTTTAGAGGAATATTGTCACAAAATAAAAACCCATTATAGATCAGACTATATAGAATCCAAATATGTAATTTGTTTGAAAATTTGATTATTTTTTGTATTTTTCATTGAATTTCTATTAAAATAAACCTAAAAACTAGGGATAACATGTTATTTTGTTAATTTAATAACTTTTTTATTTGAATGTTTCTTGAAAAACAAATATATGACATCAAACTAGAGACAATTATACACACTTATAAAAAATCATATGTTTGGGTCAAATTATGCTTCTCGTACACAAGAGATTTTAAAAACAATAATTATGCCTTATAAAAAGTTAATTAAAAAAAATTCAACAAAAAAATATTAAAAAAATATTTTCATCAATATTTACTGTGTTACATAACATTCTCCAAAAGGATTCAGAGAAATAGTTTCATTTAGGTCAAATTTTGCTTGTTGTACACAGGCATAGTATGGTCTTGAAACATGGACTTTTAAAATGTGGGTTTTATTAATTCCAATTGAAAAAGAAATTTTATCTTTTGGGTATAAAAATAAATTACATATTCGAAAAGTAGACTTCAAGTACTACGATTTCTATTCTTGACATTTTTAAAGATTCAATCTCTAAGTGCTTCAAATATTTATGTCAAACAGGACGAATTTGAAACAATAGGAAAAATAGTTTGACTTTTTGGAAAAAAAAAGTTGACTTAAATTCTTTTTAGCACCCACATCTGGCAAAAACAAAAGCCCAAACTCTTAAGAATTTAGAGCCATAATCGCTCTGATACCAACTAAGAAATTTAAAAATGCCCCAAATGGGCAAATACACAGATACACCAACTTTAATTTCCAATCAATGGCAATACATAATAGAACAAAAAGTTGATACAACACAACTTGAGACATACAATATTTGTTTTCATTCTTTCCACTAAATTTAAAAATAAAAATTATTTGAAAATAAACAAATTAGAAATTCTAAAAATACAAACTATTGATTACAAATGAACTAGCAATGATCTAGAGTTGCACCAAAATGTCTAAAGCTTCATAGAGTCCTCTTACAAGCTGAACACTTGGAGGTTTACTCAATGTCAATAAAAATCACCATTCACTACACATTCTCTTCACAGACAACTCCTACTATCATAAACTCAAATTATTCTATGAATCACTTAGAGCACAAAAAATTCATTATTTTTGTAGAAAAAAGAAAAAAATTCTTTAGACATACTAATTGCTAGAAAATATTCCTCTTTATTGTCTTTTGTTGTACATTCAAACTCACAAAAAATTTAAATTTCAAATCTACCTGCCAACAATAAATTTATCTGTCATAAATTGAATAGTTGAACTCTAATGTCAGGAGCTAACTTGGGATGAGATCCCAATGTCTACACAAATCTAGATTGTATTTTCTCTTGGCTACTCCTGAAAAGTAGGTGATAGATGGTGGAGGGTCAAAACAATTAATTTTAACTTAAAATTTCAACACTTCTTATTTGTCCCAAGTTGACAAATAAGATTTTTTTTATCCAAATAAACAATGTCTAAATTTCCTCTTAGGCACTAAAAACTATCATTGTTGAGAGCCTTGATGACAATGTTTGTTAACTACTTATCAAACCTGCAAAATCCTATTCTTATTTCACCATTCTCAACCATTTCTTTAATAAAATGACACCTAATTTTAATGTACTTATGTGAAACACATAATTTTCCATCAATGATATTGATGAAATATTTTGACTAAATATTGTGGTTCCATCTTCTTGATCTTCCTTCAAATCCACTAAGATTCTTCTTATCCAAATAACTTTGCATATTTCTATATTCATTGCTATAAACTCAGCCTTAGCTATAGATAAAGCAATTATGAGTTTGTTTTTGGATGCTCTTGACATTTCTCTTGAACCCAAATGAAACACACATCCAATTATTATTTATGTAACCAACCAACTCAAAATTATCTTTTTGTAGTATAAAAAGTACCATATTCTTTAGTACAATTCACATAGCTCAGGATTCTCTTACACACTTTCCAATGGGTGTCCTTTGAAGTCACTATAAATTTGAAATTTATACTTACTCCATGTATAATATTAAGCTTAGTTAGTGTAAATACATCATACTTCCAACCAAACTCTTGTACATGGTCAGATTTACATTTTTGTTGCAATCTTCCTTTCTCAACTTATGACCTATGGTTGTTAGTGTTGGTGTGGGATTTTCATTTTGGGATTTTAATACTATGCCTAGAGAATACCTCAAGAGACCTAAATTTGTCATCTAAAACTCTCTTTTTATGACATCTTTGGAAACAATAATGAGGAAATCATCATACCTAGTAAAAAATAAATCATGTACATATAAGACAACAATTAAAATCTTACAATTAAAAACCTTGATGTAAATAGTGGGTTCACCATCACTTTGGCTAAAGCCATTGCTCATCAAATAGGAGTCAATCCTTTTGTAACATGCCCGTGGAGCTTGCTTCATCCCATAAAGAGCCTTCTTTATCCTATATTCCTTACTTTCTTCACCTATAATTTTAGAACTAGGTGGCTACTCCAAATACACAACTTCTTTTTGTTAATCTCTAAGTTCTGTTGATGATTAGTAACCAACACTTAGTCATTCACTTAGGCAGTTTTAGTTGGCTATCACTGTGTCTGAGCTAAAACTATGCAAGCCTGAGCAACATTGCTGAGCTTTTTCTAGTTTGCCTAGTTACATTATCGATCCGAGTTACATTTCCAAGATGAGTAGGATACAAAGATGTTAAGTGTTGAGTAACAAAGAAGTCAAGTGTCGAGTAGAACAATTTTTCTATACATGTCTGGAATGATTAAAACTTTGAGGATAAGTGATCTAGCCGACTTGTATAAGCTTTTTGGGCTGACTTATGTATGTATTTAATATTCTTCTATGAAGTTAGTTATGCATTTAATTATTTTATCCTATGCATGATCTATCGTAAACATTAATTGTAATACCATCAAGGTATGGGAATCAGATCTTGATTGTTGATCTAGATCTCGCTATCAGACTTGAACAGATATATTAGATTGCTTCTAAACCCTATTTTGTGTGTGTAAGGAGAGAGCAGACAAT
This sequence comes from Thuja plicata, assembly GCA_018584345.1. NCBI lineage: Eukaryota > Viridiplantae > Streptophyta > Pinopsida > Cupressales > Cupressaceae > Thuja > Thuja plicata. The sequence continues at coordinate 1,163,205 of MU227940.1, read as the reverse complement.
GCATGTGGTGACTGCATTTTGAAGTGAAATGTATAGAGGGTTATTTTGTTAAGAAGCAGAGATCAAGCAGAGTGACAACACAGTGAACAACAGAGTAAAGTTATATCAGATTATGAGATCATAGAAGGTACTGGAAAGAGGAGATCCATAACCAACATCAGACTGTATAACAAAGGATCAATACTTGAGACATTATAATCATTGTATCAGGTGAAAATATCTTAACAAAGTGGTTCTAGCAGACCTTTATTAATCTCCTAAAAGAGTGCTTACTTTATTGTAAGTTCAAATCCTTTCATAGGGTAGATTGTAATGATCTTTATCTTTTAATCGGGCAGACCTTTAACAGGGTAGATTGCATTTTGTAATCAACATTTGTAGCCTTAACAGTCACACTTTATTACTGCAATAGTGGAGAATTTTGTGGGTGTCATCCCCACCCCAGTTTTACCTATTTGGGTTTCAGGGTTACCAAGTTATTGTGTTATGTGTTGTTTATTTCATTGTGTGGATGCTATTTGAGATTACATTAGATTAATATATGTATGAATGTGGATCAATTTGTTTTAATTGTTTAATTTTTAAGATGTGATTCACTCCCCCCTCTCAGTATCTTTCTTTCCCATTATTGTATTTCCAACAATTGGTATCAGAGCTTAGTTTTCTAAAAGGTCATAATCAACTTGAGAATACATATCTTGAGATGGAGATCTACAAGATGGGTAAAGTCATTGAGAATCAAAAGATTGATATTCAGCTAGCACTACAATAGCTTGAGACTGCAAGAAAAGAACTAAAGAAGTCCTTGACTGAAAGGAAAGATTTGGCCAAACTAATGAATGACACTCATTATCAGGAAGAGGACACCACAAATCTATTTCAAAATGGAGATTCTACTGAGAGAGATGTAGAAATAGTAGATCGAATAGAGAAGAAAAGTGCACTATGTGAAGAAGTCAAAAACTTGAAAAAGGAACAAGAAGCCTAATCAATAAGAATGTGTGAAGTTGTTGAACAGAAAAAGAAAGCCAAAGATGACAAGGCTATGGTAGAAGAAGACAAAAGAATGATGACTACTAAACTTGATGAAAGAACACATGATGTACAAACAATGACAGTCAATCAGGTAGACATGGCAAATCAACTACTACTTGTGAATCAGGAGATCAATAGGAAAGACTTGGAGATTGTAAATATTAGATTTGAGAATAGTCAATTGAAAGATGAATTGAGATCTAAGAATAACTTAATAACAGAGTGAATGATCCCAATGCTACTATGAGCTACTTTGAACAACTGGTGGAAGCATCAAGAAGACCTAAAGATTCTTCTGGATTAGGTCACACTGAACAACATACAACCATTGAAGAAGGAGAATCATCTAAGATAGGTGAAAGAAGGTATGCAAAGCCAAGAAACAACAAACCTGCTTGCCATCATTGTGGGAAACTAGGTCATACAACAACATTTGTCGAAGAAAGAATGGTAAGTCCAATCTGAAAACTAACTTTAATGGTTATTGCTTTAACTGTAATAAGTTTGGACATCAAGCACGTGAATGTAAGACAAAGGAAAGAAAAACACCTAGACTCAATGGTAATTTCTATAACTATCATAAATATGGTCATAAAGCACAAGATTGTAGATCTAAAGGTAAACAGTAGTGGACATCAAAGGTACAAGAGAAATCACCAAGAAAAAGAAATACTTACAATTGGGATTAAAATACATGGCATAGTTTTTATTATTGTGGTGAGTATGGACATGTTCCAGAAAACTGTATAAGGACACATTTCAAATGAAAATCTAAAAGTTGGATGAATGGAAGCCTAGTTTGTCACAGTTGTCTGAAAATTGGTCATACAAGGAAATATTGTAAGACTATGGTACCTGCTCCTACTGTTGAGAAAATTAGAGCACATATGAACTTGACATGGGTTAAGAAGTCTGAACCATGCAGCAGTGAAGCTAGTGAAGCCAAGGTCACCCAATCTAATGGATCAGGTGATCACATCATCTCTAACTAAGAAAAAGAGGTATGTAAAGAACTTTATCTAAAATTCTTATCTTACATCAGTTTCTAACATGAAATTTACAAAAGTCCATATTTTCATATGTTAAGATGCACCAAGACATATTTCAAAGAAAAATGTCGAGATGAGCCAATTGCACTATAGGTGCCAAGCACCAATCATGGACACTAAGGCCGAGTTCTTTAGTGAGTGCCAAGTTTTGTTGGCCGAGTAAGTTTTATGGTGGTCGAGTTTAGTAAGATGAGTAGGATGCAAGTTGTGTTAAAGCCAATGAAAACTGGCTTGCACTAACTCAATGGGTAGAACATTCATTGCTTACCTACCTTGACCTTTCAAAGTCTATAAAGGATGAACAGTTGACACTTCATTTTTACCTTGCGATTTTTATTGTTTACAGAGTGATTAAAGTGATTTGTAGAATTGATCTTAACAAAGTCAGCATTGAAGATTTTGTCACCATGTCGTCGGCAATCCTAAGGTGGACAGTGCAAAGAGCTACTTGCCGAGGTACTCATTTCTTTATATTTTGAACCCTAATTTCAAGATTATGTCTGCAAGTTTGTCTGCACCAGCTAAGATTATGGAGGGAGAACAACAAAAAATTTAGTTAGTATGGAGTGATGAATGTGAACCTCTCAACTTTCAAGCCATTCCTGAAAGTGCAATTCAGAGTGATTTAATGGGAGCCCTCTCATACATTCCACCCAAGGTACTTATGATCCATGATGTTTGATCATGTTATATGGTTAAGATTGGTGAAGTAGGTGATAGTGAATTGAGGAAATCCTACAACAAATTGTCTGTCAATGGAGTTCTAAAGGAAAAATTCAAATATTTAGCCAACAAAGGGTTAACTCGCACCCTATATTTTCCACAAGGTTTCAAATATGAATGGATTAAGGTTATCCTTAGCTAAGTCCATGATATGTGTATGTGGTTGGATAATGGACGAGTCAAGATAACCAAAAGCATGATTCATCGAGTGACTGGATATCCTATAGTGAACAAAAAATGGACAATGAGAGATAACAACAAAGAAGAAATTACACTAAACACTGGAGCCATATGGAACAATAGAGGTATGACTATCTCTACAATTACAGACCTAGAACTTGATTTTGGAGTAAGAGTAATAGCACATAAGTTCTATCAGTCAAGCAGATTGGATAGTGTTCCTTGTACAGTCGTTGATGAGGCATGGAAAATTGTTAAGAAGAATCATACATATGATCTTTCCGAGCTACATTAGACACAATTAGTCAAGAACCTAGCATCAATAAAAAATGCTAAAAGCTCATGATGTAAGTTTGGTTACTTACCAGTCTGTATATTTTTCTACATTCAGGATACATTTCCTACATTGGGGAACATTGTTTGGAAAAAGGATAGACCCATTACAGTCCAGATTAGTGAATGTATTGAGAAACTAGGAAGTAATTTCAATAGAATTATGGGGAGCTATTTTGTAGAATTCAAGAAGAGAATGAGATTAAGAACCAGGATTCCTAAGTCACTAGTGGAGAAGCATTGTAAAGAAATCTATTTTCTAGTTGAGATGGACAACACTTATATCAACACTGTGACACCTAAGATAACATGCTTAGAACCATTTCCATATGAAATTAACATTGATGAAGCATTTATTGACAAGTTGACTCCTAGAGGACATATGACTATTTTTGTGTTTTCATTATGGCAACAAAGTCATATTAAGTTTCTATCATGAAAGACAAAATGACTAAGTATGGAAAATAGGACAGACAAAGATATACATAGTTTAGCACATCAACGCATGTGTTAGACATCAAATAAGAGTATGCACATTCAGATATATGTTCTATGTGATGTCTACATACTAATTATAGACATGCATGGTATGACATGATAGTATGGAGAAGTTATAGACAGATCAGTACACCAGTAGTCTAGAAGATAGAGCATGAAAGTCGACTAGTGTTTTGATCAGCGTGAATTATTTTATTATGTAACAACCAAGCACCTTTGATTATATGTTTGTAATGATTTAATTAGTATTGTTTTAAATAGAATTAAGCTGACTTGCTCAGAAGTGTTGTGTATTATGTTTTAGGGTCGACCATAAGTCTTGTTTTTGGTCGTGTCTATTCGGGTATGAACATATAAGTATGTAATGTAAAGTTATGTTATGTGTGTTGAATAAGAGGTATGAAAAATATATATAAGAGCAGTTGTAACCACCTAAATTTGGTATGTTCCAACAATGGACCCTATTTGCCCTAAGTGTGATCATACCCTCAATTATGTCCAAACGACCCTGTTACTGCTTGGCATAATTCTTTGAATCAATTTAATGTCCTAGGTGATTTTTATCACTGAATTATATTAATTATTATAGGTCATATGATTCAAATCAATTTAAACCAATTAAATCAAATCAAGTTCAAACATGGCTATAGTATTTAATTATAAAGGAATTAAATAAATCTCTAAATCAAATTACCCACTTGGAAATAACCCATTCCCCTAGCCTATTTAATTTAACTAAAATGGCTACAGTCCCCTAATTATTAAAAAGCAATTAAATTGTTTAAATAATTAATTCCTATATTTTTGAATGAATTAAATAAGTTTAATTCATTTAATTAATATTTTCCTAAACCCCAACCTAACCTATCCCAACCACTTCTACCCTAGGTTCTAACCCTTCTCAACCCATTCACCCTTGCTAATATAATCCTAAACCTAATTCTACCCTAACCCACCTCCTAATGTTGTCACATTCCATTAAAGAATACTTAGAAACTCAATCCACTTGAGAAAGTCCACTTTCTCAAGCTTGACTTTCTTAAGGTCCACCTTCTCAAGCCTTCCCCTTACACCCTCCCCTTGCCTCTTTAAGGATTCATTAATGCCTTATTAATGAAGATGCCTTAAGCCTATGTCTCCTCCATGCCTCATTAATGCTTAAGGCATTGATGGTTCTTACACCTCCATTAATGAGTCCCTGAACTCATAAATGAGCCTTGTCTCCCCTCTCTCTCTCTCATTTTCTTCTATAAATAGAAGCCATTTTTGAGAGAAAAGGAGCCTTCATCCTAGATTAAAAATGCATTTTTATGTTGTTGGATTAATCTAGACTAACATATCACTTCTTAATTCATGCTTTTGCATTGTTCTTATTTACATGTTTAGAGCTAGAATGCATGTTTCTCATCTTTTAAGCTTATTTTAAAACTAAAATCCTTCATGCTAAGTAGTATATGTCACTGATTGTAGCATATTCTAAGGGCTAGTATGTTACTAATCAAACTCTTCTTAGTTAGAAGGCAATAGGTCAATATTAGTTGGTTTTGCATGTTTATCTAACCTTTTATGCTAATGCAATGATCTATTGTCATGTTGTGTCTCTCTTATCAGGTACAAAATATACACACACATCTCTGGTGCCCACTGTGGGGAAAGATTTTTGACTTGGCCTCATTTTAAACTAATTTTTCACCAATTTTCATGTCTAAAAACCTGTTACAAGATCGCTTTTGATCTTTTAGGATCACATCTAGGATACACCATCGCACCGCGTCAGATCAGGCTCGCATCTGGGGTTTCTCAGGTCATTTTCAGTTTAGGATCGCATCTGGTAAGCATGGGATCACATTTGGTAAGGAAGCTCACATCCATTATGCTAAATCACATTCAGTGAAATTTTAGGATCACATCTGGTTAAAATTTTTGAGCATCTCGTTTGCCTAACCCCTAACATTTCAAGAAGTGGTGTTTTTGATGTTTTGCAGCTTAACAAGTGTTTGCAGGTTGTTTTTGGAGGTTTTCATGGGAGTTGAACTAAAAAGACACTAACTCGGTTTTACAGGTTGCCAAACCCCCATCTTGACTTCTATTTACTTCCAAACTAAAAACCATTTCTCCACTTGCTAAAACAACCAGATATTATGCTCTTTTCCTCTTGAGGAAAATCAGGAAGTTGGATGTTGTCTTATCATTTGCGATGAAATTGGGGGTAAATGAACAAGAAAACACATTGTCTAAATTTGGAAACAATAAATGAACAACACAAAGCACTAAAATATTATGGTTCAAAGAACAAGTTCAATCGTTTAATTCTTTTTGGATTAGTAATTGAACAAAACAAAGCATTAAATATTGTGGTTAATTGAACAAGGCAATCTTTCCTTTACAAGCATCCTATTTTCTTTAAGATAGGAAAAATTAAATCAAGCTCAACATAGCTTGAAGGAATAAACTTTGTTTTAAGTGTTTTGGGAGAAAACAACTTAGATTAGGAGAGTATGCTTTTCTTCTTCGAAAGAATCAGAAATCCAGACATCCAAAGCTCACCAATCCTTTGTACGTTTACTTAAACAGTAGAGGGCCTGCCATTTGAGGAAAAAATCTCCCAGGAACGACACAAGTGAGGACAATTTTTTTATCAACCCTTCCAACTCACTAAAAATAATCGCTTCTTTGTAGGCTAAAGCCTCGGAAGACGGAGTTGGTTTTGTTCTTGGAATTTTGACATCATTCCTTGAACATGTCTAGGTATATGTAGAGCAGAGCCACTTGAATCTTTCTTGAGAGACTACATATATTTAGGTACTCATAGGGCTATACACCTAAATTTTGCCTTGTGCAATTCTGATGCAGGAGCATCCTGGGTGTAAGGGCAATCTTGCATCACCCAAAAATATTTGTTTTTCTATTCAATAAGGGCTATTTTGTACAAAGTTGCTATATTTGGAAACTTACTATTTTTAGTAAGTTGGTCATTTGAACTTAGAATGTTCTAATTTTTCAGGTGAAGGTTCATCTTAGTCATATAAGAATGCCAGTTAAATTTCATTGCCAGGTCATCTGTATTGGCGAAGTTATTAAGGATTTACTGTTGAGATTTTAGGGTGCAAAATCTTTGAGCTCAATTTTCAGGACCTTAGAGGCTCCGATCAAGGTCGAACCCCCGGCTAAGTGGAGCTTCGCGAGCTAGGCACTGTAGATCGCGATCTCCCATTTCCGAAAAGTGGTCATAATAGCCAAACGGAGCTACGATTCAAAAGTTATGGCTTCCGGAAGTTGGGCTACCTAATCTCGTATTTTGTAAATATTCAAAGCCGACCTTTTTTTTTTTTTTTTTTTTTTTTAATAAAAGT
>MU227940.1:1110608-1132548 GCA_018584345.1 Thuja plicata | reverse complement strand
TTTCTATTCTTGTAGAAACTTTAGAGAAAGTTACAGCCAATGTTTATTCTTTGTACAAAAAATTATGTGATGTTGAATTTTTCACAAAGGATAATCTACAACTTGTTGAGAAGCTACAGTTAGATTTAAGATCAACTGGCACTACTTTGGGTAAGGATACTACCTTTAGTTCTTTACATCTTACTAAGTTGATAAATACACAATGGAGAATAGCCAAGCTTATGGCTGAAGATGGTTGAATAAGGGCCAAACTAATAAATATTCAGACAAGCATGTTGCCTCACTTGGAGGTAATATAGAAGGAAATTTCAATTGCTAAGGAGTTATCACAGAGCAGTGCAAATCTATCAACTGTAGAAAGTTTAGTGAGTCTAGCCGCTGAGCTAGAAATAAAATTGGAAGTTATGAAGATTGCTAAGGAAAGCTAGGATACTAAATTTGAATCCACCCTGTAGCTTCATAAATAATTTTTAGATAAGTACAACTTAACCCCACCAAGAATCAGTGAAAAAAACAAGGGGGAAATTGGTAAGGAAGTTGGAAAGGATACAGTATGATACATCAGTACAGAACAGGTACACTTGTATATAATTTTTGAAGGCATGTAAACTTTTTGTATGAATAATTCTGAGTATATTCCTAAGGGGAGTACTTAGTGTACTTAGGCAATATTTTGATGAAATGAATAGAAGTAATGATAAGTGTGTTTTTGCCACTAATATCAAAGGGGGAGATTGTTAATCTCTACATTCTGTTGATGATTAGTGACCAACACTTAGTCATTCACTTAGGCAGTTTTAGTTGGCTATCACTGTGGTCGAGCTAACTATGTAAGGCCGAGTAACATTGCCGAGCATTTTTCAGTTTACCTAGTTACATTTCTGAGCTGAGTTACATTGCCAAGCTGAGTAGGATACAAAGATGTTAAGTGCCGAGTAACAGAGAAGTAAAGTGTCGAACAAAACAATTTTTCTATACATGTCTGGAATGATTCAAACTTTGAGGATAAGTGATCTGGCCAACTTGTATAAGATTTTTGGGCCAACTTATGTATGCATTTAATATTCTTCTATGGAGTTAGTTATGCATTTAATTGTTTTATCCTATGCATGATCTATTGTAAACATTAATTGTAATACTATCAAGGTATGGGTATTAGATCTTGATCGTTGATCTAGATCTCACTATTAGACTTGAATAGATATATTAGATTCCTTCTAAACCCTATTTTGTGTGTGTAAGGAGAGAGAAAACAAAGTGTGTGGTGATTGCATTTTGAAGTGAAATGCACAGAGGGTTATTTTGTTAAGAAGTAGAGATCAAGTAGAGTGACAACACAGTGAACAACAATGTAAAGTTATATCAGATTATGAGATCATAGAAGGTACTGGAAAGAGGAGATCCATCATCAGCATCAGAGTGAATAACAAAGGATCAATGCTTGAGACATTCTAATCATTATATCAAGTGAAAATATCTTAACAGAGTGGTTCTAGCAGACCTTTATTAATCTCCTAATATAGTGCTTACTTTATTGTAAGTTCAAATCCTTTCACAGGGTAGATTGTAATGATCTTTAGCTTTTAACTGGGCAGACCTTTAACATGGTAGATTGAATTTTGTAATCAACATTTGTAGCCTTAACAGTCACACTTTATTACTGCAGTAGTGGAGAATTTTGTGGGTGTCATCCCCACCCTAGTTTTACCTATTTGGGTTTCTGGGTTACCAAGTTATTGTGATATGTGTTGTTTATTTCATTGTGTGGATGCTATATGAGATTACATTAGATTCATATATGTATTAATGTGGATCAATTTGTTTTAAGTGTTTAATTTTGAAGATCTGATTCGCCCTCCCCTCTCAGTATCTTGCTTTCCCATTATTGTATTTCCAACACTTTTAGTACTGCATTAAAGAAGGCATGCTACACATCGAGTTGAAATACCTTACACTTGTGATGGGTTGCAATTAATATGGCTCCTGGCATGGATTCCATTCTTGCAACAAGGGCATGTATCTCATCATAATCTCTTTGGATGATATTAGATTTGGTTACTATTCATGTTGTTGATATTCATGTTTTGTCACTGATGTCAACATATGTTTTTGTAAAGAGGACAGACTGGTTAATTGACTAACAGAGGTGTGCAAACACTGTACGGATGTTTCAGAATGATCGAAGACATGGATATGAAGAAAGATAAGTGATAACCTTATTCCTAAGGTTACTTGACTTGAGGTTACATAATGGTGATGTTATAGATGATTTGGTGAAGACTGGTTTCTAGAGTGTGACATTAATGGTTGATAGATTAGGGCTCTATATTTTGTGTATATCTTATAGATGAAGATGTTTCAGCAGATGCGAGCTTATGGGATGATTTAGGATACATTAAAGAATGTTTGTTACTGATCGATTATTGTGGAAGTACTCGTGACGTCAGTTGTGCTGTGTATTCTCGAGGAGACCTATACTGGTGGCTGACTTCAGACATGTAGTGTGTGTATTATGAATTGTGAGCATGGATTGCGGATCTTGGAATATAACTGATGGATTTTAATTGATGTTTACTTGTTATAGGTATTGTGTGTATCTTAGCAAGGGGTTAAACACTTATTTGTATATTGGGAAAGCCTAATTGGCTGAACTAATTAATTATTTGTGTATTAGGAAAGCTTAATTTTCCGACCTAATGAATTATTGTAATAGGGTATATATGAGTGATCTTTTCTTTTGGAAAGATGTGGAAGAGATTAAAAAGGAAAGAGAAGTGTGAGCTGCGAGGCTTGTTTTGCTGCAGGATGTAGAGCAGAGTTTGTGATAAGAATACTTCATTGGAATTGACCAAGCAAAGACAGTTTCAATCAGAAAAATCACTGGATTGTATATTTCCTATATACACTTGTTCAGGTTGTTAATCCTTCAGGGTGGCTTTAACCTTCTTTGGGCAGTGTGCCTGGGTAGTGATCCCTGTATTTTTCTTGACTCCTAACAGGGGTTATGTACTATAAGGTTGAAATAAGCTCCTAACAGGGATAAATCTTTTAACATGGATACTATACTCTCAGTACATTATTTGTGGGTGCTAATTCCCAATGGGGTTTTACCTTTAATAGGGTTTCTGCAACAACAAGTATTGTGTTATTATGTTGGCATTTATTGTGTTATCATTTGCATTGCAGTTTTGGTTTATAAAGTTTAAAGTTTAATATTCTATATCACAACTGATTCACCCCCCTCTCAGTTGTGCTTGTGGAGTGTTATTCCTAACAAATCTCTCCTAAACTACTATTTGTACCCCTTGACAAACAATCTTGCTTTAAGTATTTCTATTGTTCCTTCAATATTGCTCTTGGTCTTATAGACCCAATAACTACAATAACTTGCTTACTAAGAGGCAAATCTATTACCTCCCATATCTTATTTATTTATATTGTATTTATTGTCTCATTCATTGCCTCACACTATTTATGATCTTTCATAGCATCCACAAAATAAATTGGATCACTATAAGAAAATAATGTAAAATTTATATTTTGATCAAAATCTTTATCATTCCTTTCATTTTGGCACATCCCTCTTAGAATATATGGATTTGAACTCTCACTACTACATTATGAGAGAACAATGCACCCAACACCAGAGGACCTTAGACTACCCCAAGTTAAGCCAAAGTGGCAATATGCATCTCCTATGTTTTTGAACAATTTATTGAGTATGCAAGGGCCTTAGATACAAGTGAAAAAACATTTTATTTTGTGATCATGAATAAAAATAAGGATGAGATTATTTTAGCATCTCTTTTAAATGCATATAAATTAATGTAAATAAATAATTATTTCCATTTAAAATTATAAATAAAATTTATCATCAATAATTAATTTACACAAATAATCAAAAGATAAAATGTATGACTAATAATGCTCAATATTGATAATAAAAATATATATAATGTAGATTACCTATCTTGGAGATTATATGTAAAATACATTATAGAGATCTCATTCTCAAAGAATCTATTTTTTATTGGATTTATTAGCTATGTAGAATAGGCCCCTTGAGAATAATACCTCGAACAACATTTTTTTGAAAGGTATGCTCATTAAATATAAATGAGATAACAACAAAATTTAGTGTCAATGAAGGAAATGACTCAATAGGAAGAAAGAGAAAAATAAACAAACCATTAAAAAGATTTAGAGCAATGAAAGGTTCATAGATCAACAAAAGTCTAGAAATTTAGAACATGGATTTCCTCAAGTAGTTTCTTATGAGACATCACAAATAAATAAGATCCAAACCCTTCTCTTTGTTATGCTTAATTTCTCGAAGGCACTTTTTACAATAAGATAAATGTCACCTATCATATTTGTGTGATACAACAAGATAAATTCCACCGATCATATTTGTGTGATACCACAATGATTAATGTCATCCGAATGCTCCTTGATCCCTATTCCTATGAAGCATCTACATTCTCCTATATGATAAGTTACATAGGAGAGGGTGACTTTGTAAGTTCTTAATTTATAAAATGGGTCTTTCCAATATTTAGATGATTTGACCAAGCTTTCCACTTTGTTGTAGAGTTCAAAGGATGTAAGGATGCATTTTATTCTATGGATTGCAAAGATACACAATTGACTAATTATTTAATGTAAGGAGGGCCATATTAGTACATGAAGACTCCTCAACTTTATGATAGTGAGAAAAAATGTATTTTGTTGTCTTGAATCACACTAAAATTCTATCTCTAATTACATACATCAATCTTTAAAAATATTAATAATTAAAAAATATATAGATAATATAATTCTTATATCATTGCTTTGAAAGAAGTCATGAACACTTTTTAAGATGTCAAGCCTTTTAAGTTGAATGTCAATAAAATGTAAGTCTAAATAAATATCAATATTTATGAATTCTCTATAAACATTCAAAGGAAACAACAATCTTCCTTGAAAAGATGTCAAAGAGAAGTTCTTTTTTATTAATTTTTGATTCGTTGATAAATTAAATCCTTTTAAAATTTTCAAATATAAATAATTTTTTTAATTTACCAGTTGACCTGGTATCACAATTGGATGTCTAAAGATTGACAAACCAATTAATTCATTTTAAAAAGTTTCAGGCCTCACAGATTGAAAAATAACAAAAATTGCATTCAGATCTTAACCTTGAAAAATATCAAACTATCTGTTGAGACTCCGTCGTTGGTCCTGGTAGTACATTTAGATACAAGGAGTATAAGGATTCAACTCACTTGAACATGATATTCATCTGGCACCATAATGTTAGTCTGCAAAGTTAGCGTCATGATAACTTTCTTAATTCAAACACAGTAGAACTGCATAAGTTGGATTTGGAATCGGCTAAGCAAATTGACCAAATGTATTGACCATGGTTTGCAAATCCACATAATGAAACATTTCCATGATCACATCATAGGGGAGCACTCAATTCCTTGTGACATTCTACTAGGTGCAGACTATAAGACCCCCAAGTAGGGTACTCTATACTTTTGCAATTCACACTGAAAAAAGTAGAATAAAATTGCAAACAGAGCCCTAGCAAACTTATCAAATGAAACCACATTGATTTGCTAATGAAAATGTAGAGTCACTTTCACGTTTATAATGTTTGGGAACACTCTTTATGTCATACAGTTCAACTGGGCCTAAGATGCAAAGCTCCAAAGTGAGTCACTTAGTAAAATCTGAAATTGTGCAAAGTGCAGATTTGTGTCAACACCTCCAAACAACTATCTCAAAAACATATCCAATACGACTTCTGAAAGCTGCAGATCAATACATTTTCTCAATGAAAGGTGATAACATGTTCCCTAAGTGATTTCTCAAGATAAACTCTGGGTTTCAATTTGTTTGCTAACACAGTAGGTTTTTTCAAATAGTTTTCAGGGGTACTAACTTTGTGCCTTAGAGAAAATTTCAACTTGGTCATTCCAAATTTCTCCAAAATTTGAGAGTGCCAACAAGAGTATTGAATTGGATGTCTCAAAATTGGATTAATCTATGGAAGTGAATAAGGTTGAAAAAGAATCATAAACCAAATTCACACACAAATATACCACTTGTAAACTTATTATTGAAAAAGAAGTTCCAAAATACAAGAAAACAACATAAGTATCAAATTTCCACCATTATACAACGAAGCAAGATAATATGTTTTAGAATATTAATAAAATTGAATATATTTGAATAATTGTACCAGAATTCAGCGAAGCAATTTTATTAATAAAATCATTTAATGTTTAAGCTGCCACACGTATTCGAGAATAATGGAAGTTCCATGGAAATTGAAGTATGATCATTCTTGATATTCATTAATTCACAATTATTTACCACAGCCAATAAACCACATTATTATTATATTCTCAAAGGAAGATGGAACGAAATACCGTTTTGCTCTTGCATTTCAGAATATAGAATTTGAGATGTATGGCCGTTTTGGATTTCTTTCTTGTCTAAAAAATAGAAATGAAATTTCAAGAATCGTTACATTACTGCTCTTATTAAAAGCGTATTAGCTAAAAGCGGTCTGAAATCTCTGGGTAGATTAGAGTTTGTGTGCCTCTAAACGCAAGAGAGCGTGCACAAACTCTAAGTATCCTTGACCACCTGACCTTTTCCTTTTCAACTCTTCAATGGATAATCTATGGGAGAAGTGTCCAAATCATCTGCTAGAGATGATATTTGCAAGGCTACCAATTACAGATTGCGTGAGATTGAAATCTGTCTGTAAAAGATGGAAATCGTTATGTTCAACTGCCCATTTTATAAGTCTGCAAGCTCAATTTTCTTCCCCAATCCTGTTAGAGCTTCAAGATAACTGGACAGTATCTAATGTGGAAACTTATTCCATGGGTTCTTCAGATAAGAAAAATGTAGTTATCAAGCCTCTTATGTTTAAGAAATTGAAGAGATCCCTATGTTCAAGAATAACAAAATCGGTAGCTTATGGAGATGGGTTTCTTCTTTTTTCTATAAGAAACAATGGTGGTCATGGATTTTTAATATGGAACCCTCTTAGCGGTTGTACTAAAACAATACCACCTCCCTGTTCAGCGAGCCCTATTTCATCAACTGCAGTAGTGTTTGACAAAAAAACTCAATGCTGCAAAATAATTATCGTACAACAAAAAGAAGATGAGTTTGAAACATGGATATACAATTCAAACAAAAATGAGTGGAAAAAGATATTGTTACCACAGGAAGCCTCTTTTCAATATGTCGAATGTTATTGGAGGGGAGTTTATTATATCAGTAAAGGTGGCCCTGAAACTATGAGATTTATGGCCTTTGATATTGAAGGAGAAAAGTGGATCTGGAATGATGAAATTCCCATAGATTCTTTGCATCATGTTGTTGGGTATGATGAGGGACAACAACTACTTGCAATAACAAAGCATCCGAGAGATATATTTTTTAGGGTTTTGAAAATAGTGGGAGAAAGAGGAGTTGGAATGAGATGGGTTCAATGCCAAACTATACCACAACCAAGTGTATATGGAACATGTACATTTGAGAATGGACTTGCCTTGTTCACATTGCTTGAAATGTTTAGACCAAGGTATGTTCCATTTGTTACAATTAAGAAAAAATTGCTTACCAAAGGCAAGTTTTCCATTCAGACTGGAAACACCCATTGGTTTACATATGATCTTCAGGAAAAAACATGGAAAACCTTCCAAATGCAAGAAAGCTCTGAATTGTTACACTTTGTGCCTACTCTTCTTCCCATTCAATCTACTAAGCACTCAATAAAATTGGAATTCAATATTGCTTTCCCCACTGTTTGTTTGGATCTCCTGAATATGTCATCGTCCACCAATATCACGCTCACTTGGTAGAGCATGTCGGCTTTTGTGATAGACTTTCTTAATATCAAAGTTTTGAAGCAATGTACTTTTTGATTCAAAGTTTTCCTAGTTACAGTAAGAAAAGTTCAATAAGAATTTAATTTCGAACTTTGATTTTTGTTTGTTTAATTTTGAATTGGTATTTTGATATAGGTTTTTTTAATTTCAAATTAATAAGATACTTCTTTTCATAATATTTTGGATATTGGATTGGATTTCATATTTGCATACAACACTAAAAAAAATGATTGTCATATACTATGTCAAAAGTTTAAAATTTCAATATTTAGAGTTTGTTTTTTGAAGTTGAAAGGTTCTTAGAGTTGTTTATTTAAAGATATATCATAATACACTTTTAACAAGATATGAGAAACATGTAGAAAAGAGATGTCACTTTCAATGTTACATATTGATTACAATTTAATCTTAACTAGTGCTTTACATAGCAATTAACAAATCAAAGTCTATCTATTCTCATCTTATATCTAAATTTTAATGTTTATGGTCAAAGAAACGTGAAAAAGTTAAATATCAATATATATTCAACACACATCAAATACACTTACAATAGATTTCATTTGCATTGAACATCAAGTAACTATCATTCATTGTCCTCTTTTATCTATAAAGTGAAACTACAATGGTGCTCTTTAGTATAATAATAATTTTATGCACTAATATATATCCAAGTGACTAATTTGTACATGTACTAAAGGTCAAATTATACATCGGATTGAATCACATTATATAAAGGTGTCTTTTATGCATTCTAGTACTATATTTAGGATGAAGAAAGGATAAACGCTTGACTTGTCCATGCATAGTGACATGACACTGTACAAGTTCATAGTTAACACTCAACACATGCTTGAATTCATCACTATGTTGGTTATGGGCCAAAGATACCTAGGGGACAAAACTAGCAAAGAATCTTTGTTCTGAGAAACTAATGTTATGTTAGTACATTATTGGGGTTTATTTATTCTGTATGTCATCCCAGTGATAATTGAATGTATAATAGGATGGATTTTGCATACATCTATAAATAGTAGATACTTTGAATTCAAGTTATTATTTAATCGTATCAAACACTTTAAATTACATAATCTGTTCTAAATGTACTTTCCAAGTTTATTTTATTTCTATTTATGTAATATCCCAATTTACCTTTGGTGAATGTTTACAAGTAGTTGAAAATTAATATCAAATATTTATTTCAATGTATTCTTTTGATGTAATATTTGGCGTTCTTCCCTTAAACAAAATCATAAGAAAACATACACTAAAACCCAAATTTGAAATGTTATTCTATATTGCATTGAATTTCTCTAAGGTAACCAATGTTATACGAGCAACAAATCCACCTACTATTCTTGAATAATTATAGTGTATAAGTTAGAGGCATTTGATGAATCACTAAATCTCTTTCAAACACTCATAAAGCTATGTTGTATTAGAGGTCATATCCTTAACCTAAATGAATAACTTCTAGTGAATACTTTAGAGGACACACATGTATATAATAATCTAATTACTAATGGGTAAAAAAACTACTTGGAATATCATGGTTATATATTATCAATGTTTCTGGCATGAGTTCATCTTCTACCATAAGTTATCATACATTGTTTATGAAGATAAAACAAACCCCATGCACAAGGTAGCTATGAGAGAGGTTGTAGTCAACATGACCATGCAAGGAACCCTTAAAAAAATTTGTGCCCAATGACCATGTCTTGACCAGATAAAATTTGCATCTCTATAAACTTGATGAATTTCTTATCAAGTTGTGTAATAAAAGCATTGATTGAATATCTTTTTTTATAAAAAATTATCCTTAAAATTAATCACATGAATTTATGTTCAAGAGACATTTATTAAAAAAAAATTCAGTTCTAGAGGCATAGGAGCATAAGTTTTTTTATTACAAGTAAATGAACCAAGTCATTGAATAACTAAAAGATTAGGTCATAACTAGTTAAAATTACAATTTTATGGATTGCCAAGTTTCAAAAGGAAATAGACTATATAATAACTAAACAAATAGACTTTGATATATGAATAAACAACATGATAAGTACCTTTTTCTACACCTCTTTACAAATAAAATGAAAATTGATCTTGTTGAATTTAGTCTGCAAGTATCCAAGCTTTAAAATAATTTAAACTTTCCTAATTTTCTATAATACCATGGACAATAGCACTAAAGCAATTCATGTTAAATTTCAATGCTAAAAATATCAAATAAAATTATATAGAAGACATACTACACACAACAACCCACAAAAGAATCTTAAAAGAAAAAAAATTGAGATATTTTTCAAAAATATATTTTTTTTAAAGCAAAAGTGGGAAAACAACTAATATTTTATATAAATATAATATGAACCTGGTTCAAGGGTTCAACTGGGAAAGAAAGAGAAAGAAAACCTAGTATCCTAGCCCAAGTACATATAGAAATCTTTACAAGATACAATAGTTACAAAATAGATACTAACGGCCCTAGATATAATAGTTACAAAATAGATACCGACGCCCCAAGATCCAAATAATTTAAAATCCCATCATTAAAAAAGAAGCATCTCATTACAAAATACATTACACATGGTAATAATTCAGTCCAATCAGGCAATATCTTGTCGGAGAGAAACGAAGAGTACTAGCTGGTCTAGTGGTGGAGAACTTGTACTCTTGAAAGAGAGGTCACAAGTTCAAATACCATTGGAAAGTAGGGTATGTACGAACCCATAACAAACCTTCAATGTCGATTTCAAAATTTACTTCATACCAACATGGATCCTAATTATTCCTCCATGGACGACGGGTCTGCCACCTCCCACGACCAACCTGCAACTTGATCCACCATGATTGAGATCCAAACACCTCGGGCGACCATCCTGCCGCTCGTTCCATTTGCTCCTCTTGGGGAGCTTGTGAAATCTACCAACCTATTTCAGTATACTGATCTTCAGCCGCAACATCACCCCAACCAGAATTATTAGTCTCAAGCAGAGGGCAAACATTCAAATCTAGACCTGGGGCCAAGGGCATTGTAGATACTCAAGATCATTCTCTGAGGGTCGCGCATGCACAAGAGGGAAATCTTGATGCACTACATCTACCAAATTGTCTATTTTTAAAATATCCAGCATGGCTGTCACTTTGGATCGAATTCTGTAAACCATAGCCTCACCTAGTTCTCGGCCATGGGATTGAAGAGCAGTTCATACATGCTGATAGTTACGCCTTGAGTGTCTTCTTTGAATGTACTACCTGGGGAACAAACCCCCCAAGGAGAGCCTATTCGTTCCACAAATTATACTTCTGAACTGCCTGTTCATAGTTATTGAGAGGAAGGAATTCCTTATTAATGACTTTCTAATAAATAATATCGAGCAATGGGGAAGATTGGAGGATGTCCATGACATTGGAAAGAAAGATGGAGAGCACCTGCGATGGAAACAAACATTGTTTGGCCTGAGGAGGTATCTTCAACTAATAGAAATAACCAATCCCTAACAACAAGACAAGACAATCATTATTTTCATGTGTGAGAAAAATAAAGATAAATAAATCCTTATAAAAAATATGATTATTTCCCCTCCTATATGACAATCAAGAGAAAAAGTTAAAACCTATAAATTTGAAAATGTGAGTGTTCTTGGCACATGTTAGTCACTGATGTCAAATGTAATTTTTTTAAATCTATCTAAGGCATTGGAGGCACTTGGCATGAGAGAGAGAGTTGTGAAGAACTTGTGGCCAGGTTGAGTTGTGAACTTGTTGAGTTTTGTTAGAATTAAAAAATAATGTCTCCTCATCAGGGAGAATGACGATAAGATCAAGATGACATTATCAGAAATGTTAGAGAGTAAATAGGGTTTTGAATTTGAGACAAGTTGAGTAGTTTGACAAGATGTATCAAATGAAGATATGAGTTTGATGGTTGATAAAGTGTATTACCTATAGCAGTAGCATGTTTCATTGGAGTTATATTGTGGAGATGATAATTAAAGGTTTTAACTAAGAGCTTACAATGTAATTTTAAGGATCTTGTCATTATGGAAAGAAAAACAGAGTAGTGTGCAACACAAACTTTATTCAATAACAATAAGAATCTTAATGATCTCATTTATAAATAATAATATAATAATGAATTACATTTAAATATATCATTAATATGTTTCCTAAAGTCACTTTTAAAATCACTATTCAATCTATAAAAGATGTGGGTTTGAAGGTTGGACATTAGATTTATTTTTGAATATTAATGGCTATCTGCAATTACTTGTGTCATATGTACAAGGTTTGATGAATTGTTATTCCTTTGATAGACTTAGTATTTTGTGGCTATTTAAAAGGGAAAATTTTGGTCATAAAAAGGTTAGAGATATAAGGAACAAACAATACAGTCTTTCTTCTACAAAATCATATTGAAGATTAAAATGCATAGTTTCAATCCGGTGCTTACAAGGTTGATTGATATAAGGGTTTGAGGGTCAAAGTTTTTTGTTTTGAGAGAGAATATTTTAATTATTCTTAAAAGTATAATATTTGATAAAATATAGATTGATTTGTGTTTGCATTGCAGATGAGAGAAGATTAATGAATGGGGTGACCCCATAATACGGGATTACACTTATTTGAATATCCTTATTTTTTGCTAAGATCACACATTTTTATGAAAATATGATAGTTTAAGCCTTGAGAATTCCTATTTGAAGCAATTAATTAAAAAGTGTTCGATCAAATCCTCTTAGATCAAACTCTCTATGAAATAACGTCTTTGCTCCTCAATCATACTTGCAATGGAGTCTCCTTTGCACCTATCAAAATGCTGACAAAAAATCACTTTGACATTAGCTTTTGAGGGATCAAATGAATTTATTTGACAAATCCAGATGCAACATGGTACCACTCACAAATTTTTCCAATGATTATAATTTCAATATATATTAAGTTTATTATTAATTTATTTTTCTAGTTTAACTAAAGATACATGTTTCACCATATATCAACTTCTATGTTCAATGATTATAGAAAAATAGTAAACTAAGTGTGAAAATTCTAAAAATTATCTATGAAATAGGTACTAGTATCCTCTTCTCAACAAAAAGATAAATTGAATTTTGATACATACACAAGAAGTTATGAGGGCCAAAGGGAACCTATGTCTATATTATAGATAATTCAACTTCAAAACTTAATAAAACAAAAAATATTCAAGATGATAAAATGAAACCAATTGCAATCATTGAATATAGGTGTTAAAAATCTAAATTTGAAATAATCACATTTTATCCTTTTTAGGAAAAATTTATGCAACTCTAAGTGAATGTCACTCTTTAAAAATATAATTTCCTATTTAAAACTAGTTTTGAAGGAGATGGAAAAATGTATACAAAACAATTACAAAAATTTTCAAAAAAATATATTTAGAATCTACACACAAAATGTCATAAATCACTAGTTTTCATAATCTTCAAATTCCTAATCATTTAGTGGTAATAAGTGTCCAAATATGTTTTTTTTTTTAGAATGTTAATTTGAGTGTCAAAGTTGGCTAAAATGTGTAACCCTATATTGTGGGATCACCTAGTTATTTGTAATAAAATAGAGTAACGTCCCTCTAAATCAAGATAATTTCCTTTTGAGATTTATGTTAGGGATTTTCTACTCCTAGGGTTGGCGCCTTCAATGTAACTAGTGAGGTTTTAATTAGTGAGATGTTTGTCAGTGGAGTAGGGGCTTATATTATGAGTTTGTGCACATATTTCCAGTGAGGTATAAAGTGTATCTATTGAGTTTTTCATGGCTAGTGAGGCTTAATGAAGTTCATTTTTCAATATCAGTTTTCAAGGGTTTCCACTCATATATGTGTGTGTTATGATGTGCATATATGATTCCACTCTCTTGAGAATAGATATATGTTTTTGTGTTGATTAAGTGTTGTACTAGGAACATATATATGTATTGCTTTATTACTTGATAATTTTATATTTTTTAAGAATTCTGGTTTTAATAGACAACCAATTCACCCCTTCTTAGTATTCATTGTATTCCAAAAGTGGTATCAAAGAATTGGATTCCTTGAAGTGATTTGACAACCTTAGGTTGATTCTAGTCATGGAATACTTTGATTCATGGTACAAGAAGGCTTTTCAATTATAAAATAACTAATTTCTCTAGGATTTGATGTATTATATTGTTGGAAATAGACAAATAATAATGCATGATATGTTTTCATTGATGGAAACTTTACACTTTACTCTTGGTCACCTATTGATCAAATATTTTGTCTACCAATTATTTTTGTGATGAAAAACAACTAAGTATGAAGAACAGTGCTAGACACAAGTTCAAAGATCAAGTTAGTATAGACATAGGTTAATGTATTAGAGGATGCAAAGGTAAAGATGGTAAGTGGACATCATGATATGTCTAATTCTATGATCACATATTTTTGTGATGCGATATGATGGAGATGTGATACTCTGTGTATTGGGTAGACAAAGAATTATCTTATGCGGAGTTAGTAGTACATTGTATCGATTAGCGATCTTAACAAATCAACGATCTGATTGTTTTGATGATTTTTAAGTGTAAGGGCCAACTATGGAGGATATTTTTTTTGAATAGTGAGTTATTATGTGGTGATTTAGTCAAGGTATAATGAAATCTTCTACACATTTCGTTATATGGTTGCTGGGCCAACTGAGTTAATATTTTGGAGATAAGTTCAAGTATATAAGATTGAGTTTTGAATGCGATGAGGATGTGATGATGATGATTGACAAGTTATACATGATGTTGTGGGAATATTACCAATTCAGAGAATAAGTTTCTGATAGATTGCAGAGCTTCATTGGAACTGTATTGGCATAATTGATGTCATTTGTCAGGTCAATTTTGGAATAGTAATTTGTATCCATAATTTCATTATAATTAATCGGTGAACCCAACTGAGGGTCAGATTGCTGTTTTGTATTGAGTTGTAATCTCTAGGCTGTAAGCCCGAATGCGTGTGCATTCTGTCTTTTATGTACTATTACCTTTAACATGGTACTTATTGATTTAGTGATGACATGTAATTGATTGAATGTTTGAAGATGTTAACTTGATCATCAAAATGCATAAGGATAATGCAAGACATTAAATCAGTTAATGGATTGTATTGTCATTGATGTCAACTTGATATAATCTAATCGGTTATAATCAAAGTGTCAAAGACTTCAGAGAATCAAAGAGATAAAGATTATGCTTTTGGTAATGCATAAAAGACAAGCATTCACAATATGACTTCAAACACCGATGGTTAGTGGACACCGAGGGTCAGTGGACACTGACAGACAGAGATCACTAAAAGTCAAGTCATAGTGATGCTCGAGAAAGAACACCGATGGACATTAGCGACAAGAAGAATCACAAGCATAATCGATGGCCAAAAACATAGTGTAAACCGATGGAGAAGCCCAAGGAGAGCTGGAGTGTTGACCTAACCTATCAAACAGTTAAACACCAAAATTAACTTGAGTTCAGAAATGACAAAATATCTAGCTGGCAGAGCTAACTATGAAGTTAACTGGTAGTTATCTTTATTTTCATCGACAAGATAAAGCCAAAGATAAGTAAGGGGTTTAAAGCTGTTTTGTCTAGTTGGCAAGAAGATCTTTGTGAGATAAAACAAGAGTTTTGCTTTAAATCTAATTGACAAGAATTATGGATCATGCCAAGATCAAGAAAATCAAGAACCTAAAAATGGTGATATCATGACTATAAAGAGACAAATCAATTCTTTATGAATTATGGTGGGTGAATGAATGAAAAGAGGATGCCGAAGAGAAACTGATGAAGAGAAACTTCATACAGTCCTGATCAGTCAAGCTAAGGAAAGAGCTAAAGTTTTCTATGGACACCGAGCAAAAAAGCACAACATCACTGAGCAGAATCAAAGTGGAGCAAAGGTATAAACTGAGATATATTTATCAGAATAGTTTTATAATATTACAATAGATCTAAAAATCTGCAAGTATAAGTTGTAGATGTGAACAGATCATACTGTTTTAGTTTAACTATTGATTCAGAAAGTCTCTTAACCAAGCAGGATTTAAACATCCTTTATATATTGAGATACATCCCAAGGAGTATCAAAATTTTTGATCATGAAGATAGCATGAGATGCCAAATACCTATTGACAGGCCAAGTGAGTGTTTGATCAAGGAAGGTAGCATAGAGATGCCCGATATCAAGTGATAGACTAAAATTTTAAATCCTCTAACAAGGTCACACCTAACAGTATGTTTGTAACCTTTAACAGGGTTGGCTCTTCACCAAGCTCACTTCAGAAGAGTGAAAATATTGGGTTATCGGTCCCAAGTATTTTTTCCCTTAATAGGATTTCCACGTTAAAAATCCATGTGTCAATGTGTTTATGAGTCATTACTTTAGTGTGTTGCATTACATATAACTTAATTAGATTGATTGGTATACTCTAGATAATTTATTGTCTTTCAATAAATTAACAGAATGATATTCGGTAAACATAAAGTAGAAGGTTTTACAAAGCATTCCGAGAAGTAGTAATTTGATAAAAGTATTTGGAGGGATTCATCTTATAGGACTGAAGATAAATAGAGGCTTAATATTATGGTACTAAGTCTTTGGGTTGATTGTTGGAATATTTTTGAGGCCATTGATTCACTCCCCCTCTCAGTTATTACTAACAATTGGTATCAGAGCTTGTGTGCTTAGAAAGGGAGTTTAACAACTCAAGAAAAATATCACAAGATGAACAAACGAGATGTGCCCAAGTTGAATAAAGACAACTTTGCATCATGGAAAAGAAGAATAAGACTCCACCTATCAGATATTGGAAATGATATTGTTCAATAATTAGATACTGAATATGTGTTGCCTACAGTACCTCACACTCTTGAGAAATTAAGAGTAAAGCATGAGCATATCTGCATGATGATAGAACTTGCATCATCACTCTCCGATTCTGAGTTTGAAGATGTCAAAACCTGCACCTCTGCAAATAAAATATGGGATAAGTTGAATCTAGTACATGGAGGAGATGCCAATGTACTAAGAGCAAAGGAAAAAATCCTAAGAGGGAGGTTTGATGACCTAAGGATGAAAGAAGGAGAAAACATTACTTAGTATAGCTGCAAAATCAAAGAGGTAGTAAATACTATCCGAGGAGTTGGAGGTGTACTTGAAGAGGAGACAGTGATAAGTAAAATCATAAGAACCTTACTTCCTGTATATGCTATTAGAGTTTCTCCTATTCAATAAATGAGAGCAGTTGAAAACAATATAGTTACTCTAGATAGTCTGATTGGTAGACTAATTTCATTTGAGATGAACAACTTTGATAATAGTGTCTTACCATCTATTGGATCTTCATTCAAATATTCTCTAAAGATAAGTAACTCAAGTCATAGACATGCTGTTAAAAATGATAGTGATAGTGATAATGAGGATCAAGGACTTGATGAGATTGAAGCACTTATGGCTAGAAGATTGCAGAGAGGAAAAGGTAGATACAAAGGTAAATTACCACTTGTATGTTTCAATTGTAAAGAGGTTGGACACTTTGCTGCAAGATGCCCAAACTAAAGAAAAGATGACAAAGGAAATGATAGATCATATGAGAAGAAGTTTGATAAAGGTGATAATAGAGATTACTGAAGCAACCGACAATATGACAAGAGAGATATTCGAGACTACAAGGAAAAAGGGAAGAAATCTTGTTACCTAGATGAGAACAGAGCTAATGAAACTGACACCGAATCAAAGGAAGACATCAAGATGATGTTTGTAGCCATGAAGTATGATTCAGATGAAGATGAAGAAAGGTATGTAGAAACTGCACTCATATCTAAAGTTAGTAAAAATTATGTCTGGATCATAGATAGTGGCTACACTCACCATATGACTGGTGATAAATAAAAGTTTGAGACTTTTGAATACTATAATGGTGGTTCAGTGAGAATGGGAAATGATACACCTTTTCTAGTTGAAGGTAGAGGAACCATAATGTTGAATAACCTGATAAAATGTGAAAATTACTATTAGGTAAAAGGACTGAATTATAATTTGTTAAGTATTTTACTGCTGAACAATTCAGGTCATAGAGTAGCATTTGAAAATAAGAAAGCAAAGATTTACAATGAATCAGGAAGATTGATTGGTACCTGTGAGCAAACAATAGTTAACCTTTTCTATCTTGATGACACTAACACCACTTGTTTAATGGCTAGAAAGGAAGACATACGGTTGTGGCACAAAAGATTATGTCATGTGAATTTTGAAAACATGATAAAAATAAGCAACAAAAGGAATGTCAGAGGCTTACTGAGCATGACTAAACCCGAGCATATCATGTGCAAGAATTGTCAAAAAGGTAAGATGACAAAGTCTAGTTTCAAGAGTAAAATCCATACATCTACTGCAATCCTAGAATTTGTCCATACAAATCTATGTAGACCCATGAAGACAAAGAGCTACTATGGAGATAGGTAATTTATTCTTTTTGTTGATGATTTTTCTAGGATGGTGACAGTAATCTTTTTAAAAGATAAATCAAAAGAATTCAAGATGTTTAAATGGTATAAAGCAATGGTAGAAAAACAAAGTGAAAATAAATTGAAATGCTTAAGGTCAGATAGAGGAGGGGAATTTACTTCAGATGAATTCACTAACTATTGCAATGGGAATGGAATTAAAAGACAGGTTTCTGCACCGAGAACACCACAACAAAATGGAATTACTGAAAGGTGAAATAGATCAATTGTTGATTGTGCAAGAACATTGATGATTGAGAAAAGCATCACTCAAAATTTTTGGAGGGAAGCTATCAGTACTACTATCTACACACTAAACAAAGTACAATTGAAGGACACAAATAAGACACCATATGAGCTTTGGTATGGTCATACACCCAATGTAAGTTACTTTAGAATCTTTGTTAGTCAACTTTATATATTGAAGGACGATAGAAATGGAAAAATTGAATCAAAAAGTGATGAAGGTATATTTTTAGGGTATTCAACCAAAAGCAAGGCCTATAAATGTCTAAACAAGTCATCTAACAAAATCATCAAAAGTACAAATGTGAAAATAGATGAATTTGCAGAAAAGAATGATAAGGAAAGCAAAAAGGAACCAAAAGACTACAATAGGTTTGTTTATACAGAACCTAAAACTCTACCTAAGCAATAGTGTGTCACTCGTGAGCATTAGAACATTGCACCTGAGCATTAGACTGCAATTACCGATAATCAGGATAATCCTTAAGATGATGTTTTGAACAATGGAGATGAGAACGAAGGTCAAGAAGATGATCAGAATGGTGAACACAAAGTTGAACCAAAACTTGCCAAGTATGTCAGAAGACATCATCCACATAATCAAATCATAGGAGACAAAAATTCTGGAACAAGAACAAGAAGTAAGTCACTTAACACCAGATGTTTAATTTGTTTTTTTGAGCCTAAATATGTTAACAATGCACTTGAGAATGAAGAATGGGTCAGTGCTATGAATGGGGAAATATAATAGATTGAGAAGAACAATACATGGACACCAGTACCAAGACCAGATGACAAGAATGTCATCGGTACCAAATAGATATTCAAAAAGAAGCTGAATGAGAATGGATAAGTCGCTAGAAACAAAGAAAGATTTGTATGCAAGGGATATGCACAAGAAGAAGGTATTGATATGGAGAAACCTTTGCACTCATTGCTAGACTAGGAGTTAGAATCTTACTTGCTTATGGTGTATTTAAAGTATTCAAGGTATGCCAGATAGATGTCAAATCTGCATTCCTAAATGGAATATTGGAAGAAGAGGTATACATTGAACAACCAGAAGGGTTTGTTGATCTAGAAAAGAGAAACATGGTATGTAGACTAAAAAAAGCCTTGTATGGATTGAAACAAGCACTGAGAGCCTAGTATGAAAGACTTCACTCATATCTCATTAGCATAAAATTTGTCAGAACAAGTGAAAATAGCAATCTATACTTAAAAGAAGATACCGATGGTAATATTCTGATTGCTGAAATTTTTGTTGATGATATCATTTTTGGGGGAAATGAATTATTATGAAAATCCTTTGCTAATAAAATGAGCAAGGAATTTGAAATGTCTATGTTTGGAGAGATCAAATTATTTCTTGGTCTACAGATTCTTTAATAACATGCATGCATATACATCACTCAGTCTAAAAACATCAAGGAAGTGCTGAAGATATTCAAGATGGAATATTCCAAACTAGTTGGAACATCTATGGCTACTAGATGTAAGGTGACAAAAGAAGAAAATTCCAATGAGGTAAATCAGATCTTATACAGATCAATGATTGGAAAACTGATGTATGTTGTCCACACCAGACCAAATATAGAACATGCAGTTGGAATAGTTGCAAGATTCTCTGCTAATCCCAAAGAATCACATATGACTTCTATCAAGAGAATTCATAGATATCTAAAAAATAATGAGGACTATGGCTTATGGTACAAAAGAGAAGGAAAATTTGAGCTACAAGTCTATACATATGCTGATTGGGATGGAAACATTGATGACTGAAAGAGAAAAACTGGAGGATCATTCTTCATGGGTGACAAACTTGTCACAAGGATCAGCAAGAAGCAAGGATGCATCTCTCAGTCAACTACAAAAGAAGAGTATGGCTATTGCTCCAAATTGCTCAAATATTGCATGGATCAAAAAATTGCTGGAAGGTATGAATATGAAGATCCTTGAACCATTAATTATCTATTATGATAATACCAATGAAATTAACATTTCTAAAAATCCAATCATGCATGCTAAGACTAAGCATATTGCTATCAAGTATCACTATTTGAGAGAACAAGTGCAAGCAAAGGAAGTGACACTAGAATATGTTCAATCAAAGGAACAGTTAGCTGACATATTCACCAAGTCATTATTGAAGGATACATTTGACACTAGTAAATTTGACCTCAATTTTTGATGACAATTGGTCGCAATTTTGACAGTAATTGGTCAAATTTACGACCAAAACTTTCGTCGGTCTTTTTTTGTCAAATTTTTGACGTATTTATAATTCGTCAAAATTTTGACCAAAAAAAGGTCAAAATTTTGACTATAGCCCAGGCTTAAAATTGTTGTCATTTTTTAGTACATTGGTCAAAATTTCAACCAACACTTCCACCAACGATTGGTCAAAATTTTGACCAATGCACTAAAAAAATTGACCAATCTTTGGCGGAAATAAGTGGAGGTATTGGTTGAAATTTTGACCAATTATTGGTGGAAACGAGTGGCGACATGGGTCAAAATTTCAACCACCAGATTCAAAGATTTCGACGTGGATGCTTTGCTTTCCACCAAGGTATTGGTCAAAATTTCGACCAATTGTTGGTGGAAATGAGTGGTGACATGGGTCAAAATTTTGACCACTAGATTCAGAGATTTTGACGTGGATGCTTTGCTTTCCACCAAGGTATTGTTCGAAATTTCGACCAATTGTTGGTGGAAACGAGTGGTGACATGGGTCAAAATTTTGACCACCAGATTCAGATATTTTGACGTGGATGCTTTTCTTTCCACCAAGGTATTGGTTGAAATTTTGACCAATTGTTGGTGGAAATGAGTGGCAACATGGGTCAAAATTTCGACCACCAGATTCAGAGGTTTCGACGTGAATGCTTTGCTTTCCACCAAGGTATTGGTTGAAATTTCAACCACTACCTAGGTGGAAATGAAAAGGATAATGGTCAAAATTTTGACCAATGTCTTGGTGGGGAATTGGTCGAAATTGTGACCATTGCCAATTTTTTTTAAAAAAAAAATTGTGCCAATTAATTTTTTTTAAATTCTAGTTGGATTCAACTGTGTAGTTTTTTGAGTCTCATTAGCTCTGGGTGATACTCACAGAGGTGAAGGACTGGGACTTCCCAGGAGGTCACCCATCCCAGTACCACTCCAGCTAGAGCGCACTTAACTATGGAGTTTCCTCCATGGTTAAACCCACTCTGCTTGCATCCTCATTTGCAAAACCT
>MU227940.1:1086037-1101651 GCA_018584345.1 Thuja plicata | reverse complement strand
GCATGTCTTTAATGATCCAATAACAGAAAGTGGTAGCCATGAACATTAGCAAATCTCTCTTGTAATATGAAATACATAGATCATGGCGTTGCAACCCTTGAGATTGAATCCACAGTGCCGCACTGCTCTGCAACCTTGAAAAATTCGCAGCCGTGGTGCGGTAATAGCTAGGAAGTGGTAAAATGAAGTTAACTTTTCTTTTTTTTACTTTTATGCACGTGTTGGTCAAAATTTTGACCAACATGGGCATAAAAGTAAAAAAGAGAAAAGTTAACTTTTATATTGCGACCAAAACAAACAATTTTTCTAGTTGGTTGAGAACTTTGGTCAAAATTTGTGGTCAAATCTATTAGTGTGAGTATCTAAGATAGAAACTAGGGGTCCAACCCTTATCTATCAATCAGTAATTTGACTAAGAGGTTACATCAGCCTATACCAAATCTGAAGATCAGTCATGTTGATGCAAACATTGAGATGGATAGAAACAGATATATCTTTACAGAGCAAGGTACAAATCTACACCAAAATCAGAACATTGTATTGTTGATGGATAGGGAAATTCAAGGAATATATTATGCAAAAGGGATGGAACATGATATAGATGATAAAAACAAGGAGAAGTGTTTCTTTTTGGCATTGCTGTCAAAGGGAGAGATGATCTCATTATCATACAAAGGGAGAGATGATTCCATTATCACAAAAAGGGAGAGATGATCATAAAGGGTAATATATGATAAAGGGAGAGATTATATCATTATCCATAAGGTGAAGTTCTTGAAATCAGAAAGAAAGAGTTGAACAATATTCTAAGGGAGAAAAATTGATTACATATGAAATATCCATCTAAGGGAGAGAATTCAGACAAAAAGAAAGATTGTTGTCAAAGGAAAAAAAGATTATCAAAAAGAGGAATAGTCAAGGCAGAGCACATATCAGAACAGATATATCAGATGATACATCTATCCAGAGAAGGGATTGAAGATTGAAGACAATCATTATGCATGAAACAAATCTAAGATATTTTTTGAGCTTACCGAGAGCCAAACATTTGTAATAGTTACATTAGGAAAGCTTGATGAAACTGTATATTTCATATTGTATTAGTGATAATATAGTATTTTTCCATCAAACCCAAAGGGATAGATTGATGACATGTAACTAATTGAATGTTTAAAGATGTTAAGTTGATCACCGAAATACAAAAGGATAATGCAAGACATTAAATCAGTTAATGGATTGTATTGTCATTGATGTCAACTTGATATAATATAATTAGTTATAATCAAAGTGTCAAAGAATTCAGAGAATCAAAGAGATAAAGATTATGCTTTTAGTAATGCATAGAAGACAAGCATTCACAATATGACTTAAAACACCGACGATCACTGGATATTGACGGACAAAGATAACCATAAGTCAAATCATAGTGATGCCCAAGCAAGAACACCGACGAGCATTACCGATGAGTAGAATCACAAGCATAACTGATGGCCAGAAACATAGTGTAAACCGATGGAGAAGCCCAAGGGGAACTGGAGTGTTGAATGAACCTATAAAAGAGTTAAACACCGAAATCAATTTGAGTTCAAAAATGACAAAATATCTAGCTGGCAGAGCTAAATATGAAGTTAACCACTAGTTATCTTTGTTTTCATTGACAAGATAAAGCAAGAGATAAGTAAGTGATTTAAAGCTATTTTATCCAGTGGGGAAGAAGATCTCTACGAGATAAAACATGATTTTTTATTTAAATATAATTGGCGATAATTATGGATCATGCCAAGATCAAGAAAATCAAGAACCTAACAATAGTGATATCATGTCTATAAAGAGACAACTCAATTCATTATGAATTGTGGTGGGTGAATGAAAGGAACAAGGATGCTGAAAAGAAAATGATGAAGAGAAACTTCATACAGTCCTGATCAATCAAACTAAGGAAAGAGATAAAGTTTTTTGTGGACACCGAGCAATAGAGCACAACATCACCGAGTAGAATCAAAGTAGATCAAAGGTATAAACCAAAATATATTGATCAGAATAGTTTTATAAGATTATAATAGATCTAAAAATATGCAAGTATAAGTTTTATATGTGAAAAAATCATACTATTTTAGTTTAACCATTGATTCAGAAAGTCTCTTAACCGAGCGAGATTTAAAGATCCTTTCTATATTGAGATACATCCCAAGGAGTATCAAAAAGTTTGATCATGAAGATAACATGAGATGCTAGATACCTATTGACAGTCCAAGTGAGTGTTTGATCAAGGAAGGTAGCATAGAGATGCCCGATATCAAGTGACAGACTAAACTTTTAAATCCTCTAACAAGGTCACACCTAACAGTGTGTTTGTAACCTTTAACAAGGTTGGCTCTTCACCGAGCTCACTTCAAAAGAGTGAAATTTTTGGGTTACCAGTGCCAAGTTGTTTTTCCCTTAATAGGGTTTCCACATTAAAAATCCATGTGTCAATGTGTTTATGAGTCATTACTTTAGTGTTTTTCATTACACATAACTTAATTGGATTAATCAATATACTCTAGATAATTTACTATCTTTTAGTAAATTAACAGACTATTATTCAGTAAAAATAAAGTAGAACGTTTTACAAAGCATTTCGAGCAGTAGTAATTTAATAAAAGTATTTGGAGGCATTCATCTTATAGGACTGAAGATAACTAGAGGCGTAATATTGTGGTACTAAGTTTTTGGGTTGATTATTGGAATATTTTTGAGGCCACTAATTCACCTCCCCCTCTCTGTTATTACTAACATTTAGTAGTGAGATATATTGTGGATACCATTCCCACTAAGGTTTTTACCTTAACATGGTTTTCCTAAAAAACAAATCATGGTGTTATGATGTTATGTGTGTTCATCTTATTCTGCTTGCTCTGAATTATTTTTAGTTTCATGTTTTATTATTGGATTAAGAAAGTCAATAATACTAAACTGCACCAATTCACCCCCCCCCCCCTCTCGGTCCTTCCNCCAATTCCCCCCCCCCCCCCTCTCGGTCCTTCCTAAGTCTAACAATTGGTATCAGATCCTAGTTCCATTGAAAAAGTTTATCATCTTGAAGGATATCCTGATGGAAACACCTAGCAATGTTTAGATACAACTCTTGAAAGCACTTGAAGATCTAGACAAATATATACATGCATCCTTGATTTGGAAGTAAGTTGAAAGAAGTTGAAGGATTCATTAGAAATTTAAAAGAGCAATTAAATAAATACAAAGCTAAGAGAAAATGCCTTGTAGATAAACTATCAGAGGAAGGCAGTGTCTCTGAATCTACTGAAGAAGGTAGACCTAAAAAAATTTGAGAAAATTGTGAAAGAGAGAAAAAACCTAAAAATGAGATGGAATCTATGGCAGTTAAGATGACTAAAGAAATTTAAGCAAAGGAGACACTTGAGAAATCCTTGAAGGATAAAATTGAAGAATGCTACAAGATGAATAGTGAAGTTGGACAGTTGCAAGTTTATCTTGAGGAATCTAAACATAATGAGAAAGAAGCAGATAGAGTAAATGAGATATTGAGAAGAAAGTTTGATTATAATAAGGAAATTCAAGAACAAATAAAATCTAGCTCTGCGAAGCTTGATGAACAAATTGAAAGTCAGAGGGCACTTGGTCGAGAAAAGAAAGGACTGAGATTTGAGAAAGGAGAATTTTTTGAAAATGCACAAGAAAGAAATGATTCAGACACAAAGAAGGAAGAACCTAACAAAACACCTACTATGCAAAATTTCAATGGAAGATTCTTTACGTGCAATAAATTTGGGCATAGAGCTAAGGAGTGCAGAAGTAAGAATATAACATTTTCTGGCCCTTGTTTAACTTGCTACAAATATGAACACATAAAATGAATGCAAAACCAAAATGAACAATCATGTGAATCAACATAAAACTACATGATTTAAATACAACAACCTTGGACATACATCAAAGAAATGTAGATTGAAGACAAACTCAGTTAATCAGAGGAATGCATTATTCTGAATGTTATATGTTACAAATCCAATAATCTTGGTCATATAGTTAGAAATTTTAGATATAAGAATGCTGGAATGAGGATGAATGGATTAGTTGAGAAGAACAATATAAGAAGTTAAATCGATCAGATTTCCACAATCCATTGATTATAGAGCTGAATTTCTGGTTTTTGATTGTGTGTGTTTTTTAAGCATCAACGTTTCGGATCACACTCTGTGATCCATCATCAGGATGAGTAGAGATCACGGAGTGTGATCTGAAACATTGATGCTTAAAAAACACACACAATCAAAAACCAGAAATTCAGCTCTATAAATATAAGAAGTGACAATAGAAAAATAACATGTTTTAATTGCAAGGAGTTAGGACATATTGCTCAATATTGCGAATATAACAATAAAGGAAAAGGGAATGATGAACTGAATGGCAAGGGAAAGTAGATCATGCTAGTTGATGAGACATGAAAGGAAATGAATAATACATGTGTAAGAAAAAAATAAATTGATGCTACAGGATAGATCATACTAGCTCCTGGTGTGGAGAAGTCTTCATCTAACTAATTAGGTCATAGGACCTAGGTAGAAGCTTTTATCAGAAAATCATACCTTACCCTATAATAGTATCATTGGAAGCTACGATGATTGTAAGATTTGAGAAACGGTATTTCAGATCTATGTTTAAAATCACAAAATATTTTATGATGGTATCAAGTATCAAAGGCCGAATTTGTTTCACTCCTAATATCAACTATTTGGAAGCTAGGGTACAAATGACATTAATTGTGGAAAATGAAGGAATTCAAAGTTAAAAGGGTATATTATGACTTCATTTCACATCTTGCAATATAGAGAATGAGTGTCTACCCCAGAAGAAGGAGATCTAACAAATATTTGTGCAACTGATCAATTTTTGTGGAAAAACCCTAGAACGATGAAAATAGCTATTTATCTTTGTGAAAACTTATTTATTTCATCGGAGTAGAATGGATGCACCTTAGAATGTTGATGCACTCGAGAAGCCAATGTATAAATTTAAGAAACATTCATTTAAATCAATGTAGGATGATCTAGAAGGTGCATTTTCTCATGTAACTCACAGATTTTTACATGCGGAAGATATTAGGGCTTATATTCATTGTAAGCTTAAGGAGTTGGGATATTTTGACATCTACAATCAATTTAAATCTATATATTTTCATGAATATACTTAGCACAATTGTGTTAAGTAGGATCCATGATCAGTTTTTATAGATTGAAGGGAAACCTATTAAGATTGCAAAAGAACTAATTCATGCAATAACTGGCTTTAATGCAATCAGTGAGGTTCCAGCTCTCAGATCATCAAAGAAGAATGTTGTTGAACAACTTACCGAGTCTAAATGGGACAAAAGGGATTTGATAATGAATGATATAAAACATCCTGATGCTAAGTTTTATTCAATGGTACTGGGTTACAAACTCTATCATAGCAAAAAATAAATTCTATCTCCGCTACTATCATTCATAGTGCTTAATGAATGTTGAAGGAAGATTCTTAAATAGATGTTTGTAAAATCCTAAGGGATCAGTTACTGGAGAACCTTGAAAATATTAAGAAGGATAATATACAAATATTTAAGTATGGATCGCTAATTATCTATATATTCTTAGATTTGATGAACTATTTCCCTGGTGTGTCACATTTAGTCTGGAAGAAGGACATCCCTACAACTATTCAGATCAACATATATTATTGGAAGCAAAAGAAAAAGACATTGATCCAAAACTCTTTGGTTATTTCAAGATGTTTCAGAAACAAACACAAAAGAGGTAGAGAATTCCTAGAAATCATGTTGAGACGTATGCAGGTATAGTTTATTTCATGGTTGAAATTTATGAATACTGCATGGAGGTAGTGGAGCCTTGAACCATTTGGATTATGCCAATGGGATATGAAGTAGATTATGAGATTTTGGTTAGGTATGTTGAGGAAACATTGAGAAAATTGACAGATCCTAATATAAAGAAGCTCGGTACTTGTGCTGAGATGTATCAAAAAGTCCAGAGTTAATTTTATGATTCAATGTAAGGAATATGAAGATAATGAAATTGGTTGATAACATTGCTGAGAAGGAAGGTATACGTGAAGATCACATGGATGAGTTGAGAAAAAAGGTAGAAGATAAATATAAGAGTAGTTCAGTTCATGCTAAACTAATTGATGTTGAGAAGGAAACATCACCTCCTCTACCTATTTCTATGCCACCTAGTCAAAGGACAAATAGAAGTGCATCTAAAGCTTCAGATACACTTTCTGAGGAGAAGATGACTGTGAGATCATAGTCTATACCAGAAAAGGGAATATCAAAACAAAAGAGTACCGATGCACAGAAAAGAGATAAATAAAAAAAAGATGATTCTTCTACTAATTCTGATCAATCCAAGAAGAAGATAAGGACCGAAGGAGCTGCAACAACAAGAGAGGTTAAGGAAAATCCTATGAGTTTCGGTAAGAAAGAAAATATTTTTGATAAGATTTTGTATAAGATTGTTAAATATGGCATTTTGGTTAAATTGACAAAGTAATATCAATTATTAGATGAGGATGAAAGAAGTATAATCTAGAGAAAGGAGTAATTACTCATTTGAAAAAATTCAACAAGACATTGGTTGAGATAAAGGATCAATTATCAGATCATTTGTATGATAAATTAGAAGAGAGAAGATTAATTTCTCTAGAGGAAGAGAAAATGATAAGAGACACATCTATATCTAATATATTTCCTATGATTAGAAATGATCAAAAGAAAAAAATTATTGAAGAAGCAAAAAGGAGACTCCTTACTGCTAGAGATATTAATCTAATTAATCAAGAATGGTGAAAAGGCATTAAGCTATGGTGCTCGATTTACACTAATGCTGGAGCAGTACTGGTGCTTGGTTTACACTATATTCCTCGGTTTGCACTATATTGCTTGGTAGAGGTGCTCTATAATGTTTCTTAGTAATGCTGTTCGGGGTTGCTCATTTGTCCCCAAGTGTTTCTGGTCTGTTTGTACCATGATTTGGTTGTAGAGGAGTGTTATGGTCTATTTTTGTCCCCTTTTGGTTGCCTCTGTAGATTCAAAGTTTTTGCTTAGGTCTCTTTCTCTTCGCTAGTGTGTTTTGTGCTTTAAACATTTCAGCTGATATATCCCACATTGGTTGTGCAGTAATGTTACTTAATGTTTTTATATCCCAGCCTATAGTAGTCAAGTGCCGAAAGGAAAGCACCTTTTTGGCTGATGTTTTACGAAGTACTTTGGATTAGTGGCAACCAACTGATAGACAAATGGATAATTTGGTGGGCCCGTGCTCAGGTTACATGGTCGAAAAGTTGATAGGTGGTGGCAAGGCATGATGGCATAGTCCAAATCATCACAGGTCCAGTCAGATCACGTAGTAGCATGGGTGTGATATGTGGCAGGTTTGACAGGTGGCAAGCCACGTTGGTTAGATACATGGCAAGGTTCCAACAAGTAAGGTAGTGTCACGTGGCTTAGTTCATAGGATGGTTAGGTGGGACTTAGGATGGATGAAATCAGATGATGATGCGTGGAAATGGATGGAAAAGAAAGTGATAATAGGCAGATTGAGGTTCGATGGTAATGTGCTGCCGCGTGAAGGTAAGATGTGAGGAAGTTAAGCACCACATAATTTTGAATTGCATGACGCATGTCTAGATTGGTGATAAGGTAAAGAGTGTGGGGCCTACATCGGAGAAGGTGGACATCTAGTTCCAAGGCTTGATGGGATGTTTTCGTGTGGACGTCAATGAAGTTTGACTGGGAAAAGTAACTTTCTTTTTGCTTGGTGTCCTTATTACGTAAAGTGCATCGATGGTCATGTTTTAAAGTTGCAAAAGGATCTTAATCTCCGTCGTCGATGTGTTTTGCGCTAGAGGAGTTAGTTGTTGTAGCTAATATTTTAAAATTTTAAATCTTTCTATGCATATTATCACATGGCGTGTTCTCAGACTTGCAGGCGAGTGGCTAGAGGTTTCTTTTAGCCCACGACTGTCTTAATGATGCCATTTTGTTGTCTCAGGTTATGTTTTGTGGGTCTGAATGAATTCAATGTAGTATGCTGGTCTCTTGGATCTCTGATCTCTTTCTATTTTGGGATGTCTTCTACCATGCTTTGAGTATTCTACATTTATGTGGTTGGACCTCTACTTGTAATTTGCCAATTGGATTGTCAGGGTAAATCTTTTAGGTGCTCTTTTGGAGAAAGATCATATTGGCAAGATAAGATTGCATTTATGGATTGATAGATAGTTGTTGGAACCCCATACTAGAGTTTCATCCTTGTACTTAAAGATTTCCTTTCTCATTTGTAAGGGTTCCAAATTATCTAATCCTAAGTGTTGGTTCCAAAAGTTGAGTCCCAGGGATATATCAGATTCGATATCAGACTGTATTTCATGCTTAGATAGATACTTTTGATCTTTTGAAGATTATTGAGTGGTGTAGTTATTCAGTCTTATTGTTATAGATTTGGATTCATTATACTTAATACATTGTCTCAGTTTCAAGTATCTCCTTGGATTTTATTGTATGAGTTGCGGATTTTCTTGTCCACTACATAGAATTATCTATGTGTATGATTCATTCCATAGTTTTTATTTAGGATCAGATTAAAGATACTTTTGGGGAAATATAGATTTATTTTATGTATATGCATAGGGATCTTATAAGCAAGTGTGTGATCTCAGATAAATGTGTTTATGGCTGTGAGTCCTTGCCAATAGGTTGTCTATTTTTTTTCAATATTTGGATTGAAGAAGTTGCCCAATGGATAAGGCATTAGTTTAAAGATTTTCTACTCTTTGTTGATGCATGTCTAATATAGTTTGGTCATGTCCTACAAGTTTACATCAAAACCATTACTAAGTCCTTTTCATATCCTATGGTTGTTGGTTGTATGTTTTACCTGGTAATAGAGAGTCAATGAATGCCTGATTAGTATTTAGCACTTTCTTACCATTATCTATTGTTATAATGTAGAGTGTTAAAGAGTTGCAAAGAGTTATATGTTATCTGGATTAGGTGCACCTGCCTTGGTTTTGTAGAGCCAGAAGTGAAGAGGGCAGTCTTGTCCGTGTAGTTGGTCCAATTGTCTTGCAGAGCTTTCATACTTGGAGCTGACCATTCCTAATACTAGTCTCAAGGCATATTGGTAGCTTTAGATAGCATAAACATTTTCAAACACCAACACAGAAGAGACTCCTTACAAAGAAAATAATTAACATATTAATGGATGAAAAGTCAGATGAGATTATTTTTGAGACTGAGGAAATTATCAGTAAAATGCTTATAGAGATTGGTCTTGATGCACCAAAAAAGAAAGAACTAAATACTAAGAGGCCAGATGAAAAAAAATTCATTGATGAACAATTCATTTCAACAGTTAAGGAACAAGACCTATTCATTTCTAGAGTACCTATTACTCTTGATGTGTAGGATGCTGAAGATCCACAAGGAGAAGAAAATGAAAAAAATATGTTTAAATATTCATGTACTGTGATGAGATAAGATGAAATTAGAGAAATTATGATAGGAAGATGATGCAGTAAAGATAAACCTATTGAGGTTGAGACTAGAAAGGAGATTGATGAAAATATTAGTGATGTTCACGATCTTGATGCAATGGATATGAGTACACAAGTGTAGGAAAATCAGCTAGAATTTCTTTTAGCATTATGATGGATTTTGGAGGTGAAATGATGAGTTTAAGTTTTTAATTGATGGAAACTTATTAAATCTATTAGTTTTGGTGAATAGGTTACATACATCGATTGACAGGATGAATAGGTGAAGCAGGCATACTAACTGTTCTGACCAATGAACAAGAAGACATTAATTTTTTTTTGAGTAGCACACAAGATGGTGATAAAATTGGGTGATGCAATTGTTACTGGTGCATCCCTATAATCAGAATATTCCATATGTACGATCACATCAGTTAGCTCAATTTTTTGTAAAATTTAATATTTTGATGATTATTCTATATAAATCGGCTGAGTTACCGATTGGTTCCTGATGATCAGATAGTCACTGTGGTTAAGTTATTATTGGTGTTTTGTAATAAATGTTTGTATTAATTTTTTGCGATGAAATGTTAAGTTTTATTGACGTTGATTTTTATGAGTTAAGTCAAAGTTGAGGGATGGCTTTTGGATTGTTTTTAATGTTTTAACTGAGTTAAGAATAGCTATATAAAGGAATGCTAAATTAGTAATTTAGGGTTTTTGATCATGCTTTTGGTGGTTGAAATCAAAGACAGAGGCAAATTATTACGTCAAGAGTTTAGAGACTGAATTGGATCTTGCAGGCAAGAGTGTCATTCCAGATCAACAATTTGAGTTTATTTCTCAAGGCTAACTCTAATAGGTTAGCAAGGTTAAATCCCTTAATAGGGTGGAATTTAACATGTCTTTTTCTAAAAACACTCTAACAAGGTGACTTCAAAGAAGGAGTTTTAAATCCTCTAGCGAGGTAGATCTCAAAAGGTCTCTTTGTACTTCTAACAAGGTACTAGTCACTATTAACTAGGTGAGCCCCTAATAGGGTATTGTAAGCTCCTAACAGGCCAAATATTTTACTACAGTGAAGGGATTTGTGGGTGTCATCCACACTATAGTTTTTTCCCTCTTACAAGGGTTTCCACGATAAAAATAGTGGTGTTATCATTTATACTTTGTGGTTGATTGAATTAATTTACTTCTACAACATAGTTACAGTTGCTTGTTTGGTCTTTTGGAAGTTACATAAAAGCATAATCAACTTCTATTGGTTGAATTTGTTTATTACCTATTTACACTGATTCACCCCCCACTCAGTGCTTCTATATACTAACAAGTTCATACTGAAGATGAGTTGAAGAAGCTTGAGGAGGAGACATAACATTTACAAACTGATATTGAGTCATTAATCAGTAAGGAAAATAAATTGTAGGCAAGAGATTCTTGTGAGTTATATGATCTACATGGACCTATTAACCTGGAGAGCATGGAAGAAAAGTAAATCATTAAAATTTTAGTGTTATCCCATGCAAAGGCTAAAGAAAAAGAATTGAATAAGAGTGAGAAAGGTAGAAGAGTTAGTTGATATACTTGGGAATATTATGCCAATTTTTTAGGTAAATCAAGGTACCCCCATTTCTGATTAGCTAGAGGACCTTCTGAATAACATTTTTACATAGTTTGAGTCTTTGGAAAAGGTAGTAGAGGATAAATTACAAAAATATTTTACTTCTAAAAGATTTCATCATTTATTTTCACTGATTACAAAAGATAAGATATCATTAAATACTAGAATAAATCATTTGAAGAGAGCTATTTAGGAAGGGAGTAATATTCTGAGAATATGCATCAATCCATTTTCAAATATTGCTGACATTGATAAGATCTTGAGGGACAGCGAGGCATTACTTGCAGGTAGAGAAACAAAATTTGATCCTTCAAAGGCATTTGCTTCGATCATATGAAGGAAGTAGTGAAAATTAATGATAAAATAATATGTTTAGAAGAAGAAAGGAAGAGGATGTTAGGGAGGATTTCCGACTTGAGGAGTCTTATAACTCCTAAGCTAGAAATTCTGTAGAGAAGTCTTGAGGAAGTAGAGAAGACAAGTAAAGTGTCATCCTCACCTAATATTCTTCATGTTGGGGAATCAAATTATGTAATATATGGACATATTTAGATCTTGGATAGTTTAAGGAAGACATCGAAATTTTTTTTGGCAACCTTGAAGGATAATTTCTCAGATATATTCAAAATTTTGTAAGTATGCAGATAGTATAGGAGTTTTGGTAAATACGTTTTGGATTTTGACCCTGCCTTTTCCATTGATGTCAAAGGGGTAGAGGTATAGTGAAAAATTCATATACACCTAAGAGAGGAGAGGTACCATAGGGGGAGTACAATCTTTGGGAGAGTTTTTGAGACTTGGCATTTTTACTGGACACTTAGTCATTTTTCACTAAGTGTTTCCATCAATGCCAAAGGGGGATATTGTTGGCAAGAGACAAATAATAATGCATGATATGTTGTCATTGATGACAACTATACATTTTACTCTTGGCCACATATCAGATATTTTGTCTACCGATTGTTTTGGTGATGAAAAATGACTAAGTATGAAGAACATTGTTGGATACAAGTTCAGAGATCGAGTCAGTACGGACAAAGGTTAATGTATTAGATGACGCAAAGGTAAAGATGGTAAGTGGACATCCTGATATGTCTATTATGATGATCAAATATTTTTGTGATGTAGTATGATGGAGATGTGATACTCTGTGTATCAAGTAGATAGAGAATTATCTTATGCAGAGTTAGTAGTACATTGGATTGATCAAAGATCTTAATAGACTGATGATCTAATCATTTTGATGATTTTCAATCTAAGGATTGACTAAAGAGGATACTCATTTTGTATAGAAAGCTATTATGTGGTGATTTAGTCAATGTATAATGGAATCTTCTACATATTTCATTATATGGTTATTTGGACAACTGAGTTAATGTTTTGGAGATAAGATCAAGTATATAAAATTGAGTTTTGAATGTTATGAGGATGTGATGATGATGATGGAAAAGTTGTACATGATGTTGTGTGAAGATTAACAATTCAGAGAATCAATTTATGATAGATTACTGAGCTTCATCGGAACTTTATTATCATAATTGACACTATTTCTTAGTTCAGTTTTGGGACAGTAAGTCCTATCCATAATTTCACTGTAATTAATCGGTTAACTCGACTGAGGGTCAAATTTGTGTTTTATATTGAGCTATAAGCTCTAGGCTATAATATTGAATGCATGTGAATTCCCTCTTATATGTACTATTACCTTTAAGAGGTTACTTATTACTGTATTAGTGAGATATATTGTGGGTACCATTCCCACTGGGGTTTTTCCCTTAACAAGGTTTATCTCAGAAAAAATCATGGTGTTATGATGTTATGTATACTAATATTATTCTACTTCCATCAAGTTATTTTTAGTTTCAAGTTTTTTACTGGATTAAGAAAGTCAAGCATACTACTACAACGATTCACCCTTCCCTCTCGGTGCTTCCTAATTCTAACAGGTATTCAGTTGTAAATAGATATAGATTTTTGAAGAAGATTTTGTATGTTGATGGGTCTGATAGTAATTTAAGAGGTTTCGTTGATGAAGGAGAACTTTAATTTGTGGTAATATAAATTTTAGATGCAGATCAAAGAGATTAACATGAGATAGAAAGTGAATCTAAGAATGTAAATATTGATCTTGGGAGTAGATAGAGAATGAATATGATAATGTAAATATTTATCTTGAGGGTAAACTAGTTTAAGGTCTGAAGAAGATCAAAGTATTAAAAAGGAATTTTGCATACAAAAGGATCAAGCTATGAAAGAAAGGGAAAATATGGTTAGCGAGGCTAAAAGTGTACACCAAATAGTTTTAGATTTGAAGATACAACCTAAGGAGAGGAAGAGAGTTGAAGAAGTGATCAAGGCAGAGTTGGATTTCAAGATAGAGAATTATCACAGCTTGTAAATAGAGATTGTCTCATTGAAAAAAAATTTAGCAAGGTATTCAAATATAACAACAAACTAAAGGAATATGATGTTCATCAAAGGTCAAATATTACAAGCTCTAATAACAACAATAATAGCAATAATGTACATGTTTCATCCAAATTTGATCACAAAGCAACATTTAGAAGATCAAATGATGATAATTATGTTACCGGTAGAAATCGTGAGTCCAAAATGTTATTAAATGTATGTAGGAGACTTCCAATCAATTTTATCTATATATTTTTAATGTAATCAAGATGCTCACAAGGTTGGTGGGTAAAAACTAGCTTTCAGAAGGATATAAATTTATTTTCATATAAATTGTTTTGATTTGGTAGTAATTTGAGATATTATAATTATCCTAACCTTGGTCACATGGACAAACTTTGTATATTGAATGTTGACTGGCAAAATGAGAGGGATAATTTTGATATTACGAAGATGAATAAATTTAGGTTAGTTTGGAAAATAAAGTAAGTGAAGCATGTTGTGAAGTCAATGTTTGTTCAAATAGTACTGCATACCAAAAATAAAGACTTATGGGTGATTGATAAGTTTTTTTCAAACCACATGACTGGTGACAAAGAGAAATTTACCGAACTTAAAGTTATGATGCTGAAATTTTTAATTTTGGATAATACTTCTAGGAAGATCAAAGATTTTAGGAACCTTGTTAGATGATGATATTTCCATTCATTACGTTTA
Organism: Thuja plicata; assembly: GCA_018584345.1. NCBI lineage: Eukaryota > Viridiplantae > Streptophyta > Pinopsida > Cupressales > Cupressaceae > Thuja > Thuja plicata. The sequence goes on along the minus strand of MU227940.1, from coordinate 1,087,355 downwards.
CTATATTTAAGGTCTAAAATATAATTTTATAAGTGTAAGTTAGATTTGTGACAATGGCTATAATATTTTGTTTAATACTCGAGGATGTGAGATAAAGAAAAAGTCAAGAAGGATAATTATTACAGGTAAGAGATTAAGGGAAATGATTATAGTTTGAAGTTTAGGGTAAGTGCAAGAAGTTGAGTTCACTTATGGTTGAAATTTCATGCTCAACCAAATTTGCAAAATCACACTCAATGAAATGGGATCCTTCTTAGAATGAACGGGGTCTCATTTAGATTTGGGATTCAGAGCCTAAAATTTTGAAATAGGATCTTGTTTCAAAAAACAAATAGAGATCCTGTTTCAAAATGGGATTCGACCTTTTGAAAAAAAATGGGATTTCGTTTCAAAATGGGATCCCATTTTGAAAAATGAAATGCGACCCCATTTCAAAACGTGATCCTATTTTGAAAAAAATATTATTTTATAAAGAAAACCTTCCATCAAGTCATTTGTACATTATGATTTAAACAAAAGGTAAACAGGGTCATGTTTACTAAACACGATCCCGTTTCTTAAAAAATTGAATTTCAAGCCCACTTTTACCATTGGCTTTTGGTTTTGAAAGAGACTTGGGTAGCTAAACCATAGCCTTGGACCTGGCTTTACCTACATCTTGAAGGCTTTTCTAGTGTCCATAAAAAATAGGGACTTTAGACATATATCTGAAGATGTTTTCAGAGGAATATTTTGACAAAATGAAAACCCATTATAGATCAGATTATGTAGAATCTAAATATGTATTTTTTTTTGTAAAATTGATTAATTTTAATATTTATATTGAATTTCTACTAAAATAGGTTACAAACTAGAGATAACAGGTTATTTTGTTTTTGATTAAAATAAGCAGCAAGAGGGTGTTGGCCCGTGGTACAACAGAGCAGAATCACAATGGACATGTCAAAACCATATTAACATGAACAAAGGAAACTGCGAGAACACAACAGCCAAAGAGCAGTTAAGGAGGAAAGTCAAGGAACCAGTAGAAATTCATAGTCAGCACACCATGAAAGCACATAGTTTGCACATGACAACACATTGAAGGAACCATAGACTACACATTACCAGCACCATGAGTCCCACCAGAGCCCTGTCGGTCAAGCCCAACACAAGTATCAGTCTCCCAATGCAGCTCAACAGCAAAGTGTACCACCTCAATAGGAACAAAGCAAAAAGCCCCAACACTCTCCACCTCCATAGGAGAATCAACCGCCTTCAGAATCTCACACGAACCTTCCACCTCAATAGGAAGTTGATCCACCTCCATAGGAACCAT
>MU227940.1:1060828-1075424 GCA_018584345.1 Thuja plicata | reverse complement strand
AAACGTCACAAAACCTCAATTGTCTTGTTTATCTCTTTGTTGAGTAAACAAGTTTTCAGACAAGATAATTTCTAGTTGTTGGTAGGCTTTGATCATGTTGTGCATGCGTAAATTATTACAGACCAACCTTTTAGAATCAATGTGAACGTTTTACAGTGGTTTTGATTACAAAAGTTTGAATCAAATTCTATGATCTAAAATGTCTATCATCTAATTAAAATTAGAAACTATGTACAACACACCTATTAAAAAAAAATTATGTACAACAATAAAAATTATATGGAACAGAAGATTGCATATTTGATAATGTCAATATTTGCAGAAAATGAAAACTTATCGAGCCTGATAAAACAACATAAACATTCATATTCACAAATAAAAATTTCGTGGAACACATGTTCATAAAAATTGCAGAGGGTTTTATGATCTGAGATTTTGCCACAACCCCAATTCAGAACATTGGTGGCTTAGCAAGCCTGAACGTTTTCATATTTTGCATATGGTAGTATCTTGTGGAATGTTTAATGAGCCTCAAAAGGACTCAATAAGAATGCAAAAAACGGAGTTGCCCCAGCTACAACAGATTGTATCCAATATAATAATTGGATGTTTTCTATGAGTTGCACGATCTGCAAATGGTATGATACCAGCTTTAAATTATGCCTATCAACCTACATTAACATATGTTTAGAAAAGTTGATATGAATTTGACCCCCCCACTGAAAATGATGCACTTTAATATACTTATACATTTATACAGTTGTTTTTCTAATAGTAATTTGCAGCAAGTTGTGTCCCTTGCATTGAGGTTCTCAGCTTTTGTGCAGGCAAATTGAAAGATATATTTCTGATAAGAATTTATGTGTCCTCGGTCTAGTGCCTTTTCCGTTTTGTTTGATATATTTTGGCATTCAATTGTTCTGCTTTGCTTAAGCGGATAGTAGATTGTACTAGAACAGGATGATGCAACCATGACCATCATCCCTTAGAATGCTTGAGAGCTTGCTTTGTAAGTTGAGAAGCCCAAAGAACAAAATATGCATTTCAAATTTTCTAGTTTAAACTGGTGCACACTAATTATATTTAATAATTTTCCTTTTCAAGGAGGTGCTCCGATGTATGCTAGATAGATCATGAGAAATAGATGTAGACATCCATTGAGAAGGATCAATCACAAGGGTCATTGGATGCCTCCTCCACAAGAAGTTTTGAAAATTAATACTGATGGTTCATCACTTGGGAACCCTGGTCATGTTGGTATTGGAGGAATCAGTCATGATGGCTCTGGTGATATTCAAATTTTTTTTTTTATCTATAAAGGGACTTCATACGAATATTTTAATGGAGGCTCTTGCTATTTTGTATGTTATAGAGCATAGTTGTGTTCTTGGTTAGAAAATGATTATTTGTGAATCTGATTCTCAGGTGGTGGCGACTTTGCTAACTAGGCAAAAACTAGATGATGTTAGTTGACACTTAGCTTTGATTAATAGAAAGATTCTTTGGTTGTGTGGTGCCTTGAAATCTATTACTTTTCAACCCATTCCTAGTGCGTGGAATGGTGTAGTGGATTGTTTGGTAAAATGGTCTTCTGAATAAATGCAGATTTGGAATATTGTGGATAAGGGACAATTACCTCTAAAAATATCACATATGTTGGATCATTTAGTGGAAAGTGATAGGGTTCTCTAATACTCTTTTTCTAATAGGAAGCATGTACTCTTTTCTTTGTATCTCTCTTGTGATTGAATAAATTTTTATTACTCTTTTAGTTTAATAGTTGATGAGCACACATTTATATTGAGAAGAAAAACAATTACAACATAAGATCTCTACAATTAAGAATACAAAATTTGTATGAAGATCTTTTTAGAGAAAATCACAAAGGAGGATTGCTTGAATCTATTGTTCAAACCCAACCATAACAAAAATAAAATGATCTTACAGCCTTTGCAAACACCAACCTACTGGAGACACCAATCCCTATTTATAGAATTTGTAGGAACCAACTTACTAGAGACACCAAACACTTATTTTAGGAGGCATCAACATCTTTTGCGAAATTTCATCATCTGAATGTTGCTTCTTCAACAAGTGATGAACAAGTTTTTGTGCACTTTCACACTTCACAAAATTTGTCCTACTAAATTTAATATTCATTAAAGCTTATTTCCTTCGTATTTGAATGATATAATATTTACTCACACATCATACTTACAAAGACACTTCGCCTTTTTTATTCCTCTTAAGGAACAAAAATTAATTACATAAAATATATATCAACCTATCAAATTAAATCATAAATTGACTCAACCTCCATTGACACCTCTTTCAATTAATAAAACCTCATGAGTCAATATCCAATTACACCTTTTTTTTCAAAATAATAACCTTCTGTGAGTGGGTCTCTAATCAAAATAATAAAATTACATGATTTGGCGTCCAATTGAAGCCAATATAACAAACAATCTCCCAAACATTAACATCAACAACTTTTTTATGAATGACAATATCTCCAACAATCTCATTCTGGTATCAATGACCATAGTTACAACAAACTTCCTTCTTGCACAAAACATATTTTGACATCACTGACCACATTTCTAGCAATAGCAACTTACAAATGCTCGACTAAAATTACATAGAAATATATACTTAAGGAGGTGTGGTAGGTACAAAATATATCTAAATTTTCATTGGCGATGACTAGCCATAGGTTGGAATCTTTTTGGTTATTCTTGTGCATGCGATGATTTACTAAGATTTGAGATGCTTTTATAAGTTAAATTTAATAATATCGATTCATAATAAATCATGATTTTATCGGGCTTAGATAGTGTTTAAAATAATAAAACTTATGGGGAATTTCCTAATAAAATAGATTTTCATAATACTCTTGTGAACAAGAAAACACAAAGTAGGAAAACAAGACTTAATCACAAGAAATTAAATATTTGTTGTATAGTCATTTGCACCTCCATTTGAACTAGATAGACAATTTCATTTAAGTAAAAATGCCTTAACACTAGCCTATGAATATACCTATTATTGCACATGTAATGAGTGCGGCTTCTCGGTGAAGCAACATAACTTCTCTTCAATGGATTGTATGAAAGTAGTATAGAAGGAGTATTATGTGAAAAAAGGAGATTTGATCATTATCTAGATTTGAATTTGGAGATCAAGGGATGTGATTAAATGAGAGCTTTGAAGTCATGAAAGCCCACCTTTGTGGAACTCAATTGATGCACAATGTGAGCCCCATGAGTCAAGGTGATTTGACAAGTGAGATCCTCTAGGAAAAAGATAGAGGGGTGAGATCAAAGTAAATAATAGAAAGACCTTAGTTCTTTTTTTGAAGATTTGTGTGAAGGGTCAAGTTTTTCTTAGAGAAATAGAGGGATGAGATTGAATGAGAATATTATGGATAATTAGGATGCATTGAGTAATTGTAAATGCAAAGCTTTTAATTAAGTAGATATGCACATTCTATAAAAATAAATAAGATTTATCTTGATTTTAATTATGTTTGGCTTGTAAAAATGATTAGTTTTTTAAGAATGCTGATGATGGGCTTAAATAAATACACAAACCCATTTTATTCAATTAATACTACAATGAAGATGAGATGACTGAACTTATTTTTTTAATTATTAAATTAATATTAGAAGATATTAATATACTGAATAAATTGATTCAAGATCATTGATGTGTAGAGAATTGATGAAAATAAAATTATTAAGAGATAATTTTAGATGTCTAGATTGTTCTCCTCTTTGAGAGGCATTACAATTCAACAAAAGGAATATCATTTTGAAGAAAAAATAGAATCCTTTAGGAATAAAAAGGGGAGTAATATACCCTATTTTGTCAAAAGAAATGAAATAAAATAAAACATATAGATGCTCATCCCTTGAGAAATTTAAAAAAAAATTCTACTAGTGAGTTCTAAAAAGAAGAAACAATGAGAAAAAATGATAGAGGAAGAAAAATGAGTAGACAAAAAAAATCTCAATTAAAATAGATAAACGATGGGAATACATGATATAAAGGAGTGAGCAAGTAAAAATTTAGACTATGGGGCAAAACTAAGGGTTTGTTGATGAAAAACCAGGGGCGGGGCTGAGAATGTACTATTTTCATGCTCAACCCTAGAGTGAATAGGAAAATAAAAGTAAGGGGCTAAAGAAAATGAAGTGCATGCCACAATATTTTTAGCAAGAAAAGAAACTGAAATTTAATAGGTGACTAGTGGATATAGAAGTACCGGTGTGTACTGAACAACTGGCTTTAGAGGGTAATTAATGTGATTAGTAAGAGGATATAATGTAGGTCAAGTGCCCACCAAACTATGAAAATCATGGTTTAACATGCATGTAATATAATATGACATGAACACTAGATACAGTGAAGTATACAAATCATTTTGGTGTCTCCACCTAGAACAACACATGTTGAAAAGGGTATTATATACTAATCTTCAAACATATCTAAAACTTAGTGCATATAAAGAATGAGTCTTATACTCTATTGAAGATGCAGATAGAAGTTACTTTTGAGTACATGCAATTAGAAAGGTATAAATGTGTTTGTGATGAAACAGTAATGAAAAAACATAGCTAGTGACTTAACCAGAACCAAAACCTCTCCCACAAAATATTTGAATTTACAAACTACAACTTAGGTATTATGCTTGTCAAACCTAAAGAGAATCAAACAACTTGGGCTCTATTTTTAATTTTACATGAAATATTTAATGATTGATTTTTAGATGTGAGATACTAAGGTCCTAAAGCATGCATAAATGCTCATATAAATTGGTAAAATAAATTAATAAAAAAAAGCTACAAGTAGAAAAGCAAATTTGGGATGTAGAGATACACCTATGATAAGAATCTAAGCCTAAAATGGTCAAACCATTGTACTAGGCTCCCTAGTCTAGATAGGTTTGGACATGTATCAATAATTATAATATTTTGCATCAGAAACATCCAAACAAAAAATACTAAAAAATTTCAAGTCAAACTGGCAAGAATGTGACACTATTGACATAACTTCTAGTCATTCTCTTCTACATTTGTTTGCTAATCTCTATTTTAGATGGCATAGTCTTCTTGTAACATAAATTTAATCTAGAACCTCTGTATGAACTTTAAAATGAAAAAAAAGAGGTGGAAAATAGTGTTGTTTCTATATAGGTGCTTGCCTTAGTCGAACCCTCTTTTGGTGATTCCCACCTCCACATATAGCCAAGTTGGATATGAAATAAAATTATGTGTTTTGAACCTTCGCTATGTCTTATAATGTGGCATGAAAATAAGAAAATAAATATAAACAAGAGCCTTACTCAAATATGCTAGAGTGAACACTAGAGGAAAAATCAAAGGAAATGTATATATTGACTCAAAATAACATGAATCACATAAATTAATATGAATAAATGATAAATATTAGATTTGAATAAAAATTAGAAATACATTAATAAAATGAAATTATAGCATATTTTTAAGGAGAGGTACAAGCCATCCATCATTTTGTGATTTCTTATTGTCCTCTAACATTCCTTGAAGCTTCCATACTAATGAGAAATAAATTGCAAACACTTGATGAAGATTTGATGTTGTTGATTATTCCATATATTTGTAGACCTGTAGACTCAAATTTGATAGAGATTATTTATCATAAATATTGTATCTTCACACATATCCAAATAAGGAAATCTTACTTTCTTATACATGATTTAAAAGATTAGAATTGATTAAAAGACAACATAAATGGTCATATTAAAAATAAAGGCCACAAATTGAATTTTCTTAATCCTTTCCAAAAAAAGATGCATATTTTGTGACCACTTATGTTCAAATTCCTTTTGTGTAGCTAAGGAAGATATTAGATAAATTAGTAAAGTAGAGAGAATGGCTTTAGTTAATGTTATTCTACCAACCAAAGAAGGGCACATTCTCTTCTAAGATGTGATCCTATAAGAACACCTTGAGAGTAGAGAATCCCATAGTTTGGAAGATCTTTATCCTCGATAGATAAGATTTTTTTATATGATGAAGATGTCACAAGCCAATCAAGTACACATCCTATTACAATAGAAGGTGAAAAACAAGCACTTAGTAGAAATGTATTTAGAAAAATATCTAAAGATGAATATAATGTTACAACAAGTGTGTAGACATTGTCATAAAAAAAGAGAGATTGTTGGAGGATTAGCTCTACTCTAGGATCTATAGATATCTACAAACCTTTACAAGAGAAAATAATATTTCACCACACAAATGAATGTATTTGATATTGTTATGAATAAAATGTACAATGAGCTTAGCTTATATGGGAAAGAGAGAGAGAGTGTGAGAACTAATGAGGTGTGAGGGTAGGTAAAAGTACATGTTGACTACTTGGCACAAATATTAATTAACAAAAACAATTATATAGTAATAAATTGTATGTAACCTCCTACTAAGTACCAACACAAAATAATGGAGGTAAATAATGTTAAACCTTATCTAACACCTAGAAGGATGATATGATGCCTAAGTTAAACTTAAAAATGTGAGTAAATATTAATTTAATCCAACACCCCCCCTAAGTGTGACTTAGGGAGATTGTTGTGCAATATTCTCCATTAAGGGTACCACCAACTAAGACATATAAGGTACCTATGTAAAACAAAAATGCAATGTAATCTCTCACAAAGAATAAAAAAGGAGCAAAACACGTGGGAGAAAAATCCTCTCCAAAAGAGAGAATATGCCAAAAAAATGTCCCAAAAAAGGAACATGAAGAACATCATTAAAGTAAAAAGAAGCTTCAACAAAGTATCAAAGGAAAAATGATATGGTGATGTAACTAAAAAATCTCATCTGAAACAAATGATGATTAGGGTAAAGAAGACAACCATTTGCATGAGGGCCAAATAACACTACTTGAACAATGATTAGATGGAGATAGTGGAAATAACATCTACTAATCCAATTAAAAATCAGATGACGCATGAACTTATATGAGTGATCTCATCATCACTACTCAACTAATGAAGTTGAAAATACAAGTGCAATAGATTTAAGAACCATGATCAATGATGAACTATAACTCACTGAATGTTTGAAGATGAAAAAGTTGATAATCACCGAGCTGAAGGAAGTAAATGCAAGACATTAAATTAGTTGATGGATTGTATTGTCATTGATCTCAACTTAATATGGTATGATTGATCATACTCATAGTGTCACAACACTTAAAGATCTGAAGAGACAAAGTTTTTTTATCGGTAATCATATACACTAAGTGATAGTGAACCTCGAGTGGAGAAGTTTACAGTGTTACCCGACGGACAGTGTTTCCCAAGAAAGCATTATCAAGCTAACTGCAGTTGTCACCGAAAAAAATTGAAGTTAATGCCTGAGCTATCTACAGTAGTCACCGAGCACAACTGAAGTGTTCACCAACGAGAACTAAAGTTAGGAAAATGACAAAAAAACTTAGCTGGTAGGAGCTAAAGATAGAGTTAACTGATTGTTTACTTTGTTTTCATCGATCAATTAAAAGATAAAGATAAGAAGGAGATTTAAAGAATGTTTTATTCTAGAAAAGAAGGAGATATTTTTGAAATAAAACTAAAGAAAACATGGCGAGCTTTACAAATCAAGAAGTGATCAACGAAGAAAACAAGGAAGACAAGAAATAGTGAAATCATGTCTATATAAAGAGACAAGTAATTCATAAGAAATGGGGAAAGAAAAGAGGAATTCTGAAGAGAATTATGGTGAAGATAGAAGTCTTCATACAAACCTAATCATACAAGATAAAGAATAGAGCCAAGGAATTCTACAAACACTGAGCAACAGAAAAGCAAACAAGATTCACCGAGCAGAAAGAAGTGGAGCAAAGGAATTGAAGAGAACATTGATCGGAAAGGTATTATGAGCTTACAATAGATCCGAACATCTGCAAAGATTAAGTTGTATTTATGAAAATATCATATACTGTTTCAAGTTAACCATTAATTCAGAAAATATCTTAATAGAGTAGGATTTAACCATCCTTTATATATTGAGATACATCCCAAGGAGTATCAAAAGTTTTTTACTTGTTGACAACATAGTGAATGCAGTAGGTCAAAATATTAACCAAAATTTTTAAATCCTCTAACAAGGTCGCACTTGACAGTGTGTTTGTAACCTTAAACAGGGTTGGCTCTTCACCGAGATCACTTCAGAAGAGTGAAAATTTTGGGTTGTCAGTCCCAAGTGGTTTCTCCCTTAATAGGGTTTCCATGTTAAAAAAATCCATGTGTCAAATGTGTATATGGTTCATTACTTTGATGTTTTTCTTTACACATTACTTAAAAAAGGATTCATTGGTAAACAATAAGTTATAAACTATATTTTGTTAAATGCTAGACTGCTATTCGGTAAAGCTTAAGAAAAAGGATAGCAATGAAATTTGAGCAGTAGTTATTTGATAAGATTATTTAAAGGCATACTTCTTGTAGGACTAAAGATAACTAGAGGTTTTATATATGTGGTCTAAAGTTTTGGATGAATTATTGGATTAATTTTTGAGGCCACTGATTCAACTCCCCCTCTCAGTTATTCTAACAATTGGTATCAGAGCTTGTGTGCTTGAAGGAAGGTTTAATGACGTAAGCTAAAGATCACAAGATGAGAAAAAGGGATGTGCCTAAGTTTAACAGGGACAAGTTTGCATCATGGAAAAGAAGGCTAAGACTCCACCTATCAGGTATTGAAAATGATGTCACACAGTACCTAAATACTGAATATGTGTTACCTACTCAACCTCTGATAGTTGATCAATTGAAAGAAAATCATGAACACAATTCTATGATGATAGAACTTGCTTCCTCACTCTTCGATGTTGAATTTGAAGATGTCAAATCATGTAGGTCATTGCAAAGAAAATGTGGGACAAACTAAAGCTAGTATATGGAGGAGATACAAATGTGCTCAGGGATAAAAATGAAAGCCTAAGAGGAAAGTTTGATGACCTACGAATGAAAGAAGGTGAAAAAATTAATCAGTACAGTAGTAGAATCAAAGAGGTTGTTAATGATATCTGAAGAGTAGGAGGTGTCCTTGAAGAATAAATAATGGTAAGTACAATTCTGATAACCTTAATGCATGTTTATGCTATTACAATATCCGCTATACAAGAAATGAGAGGAGTAGAAAATAAAAATGTTACTCTAAATAGTTTGATGGGTAGACTTATTTCATTTGAGATGAACAACTTTGACAATAGTGTCTTACCAACTATTGAGTCTGCATTCAAATTTTCTTTAAAAATAAGTAAATCAAGTCATAAACACACTATGATAAATGATAGTGAAAGTGATAGTGATGACCAAGAACTTGATGAGATTGAACCTCTAATGGGTAGAAGAATACAGAGAGGCAAAGGTAGATAAAAAGGTAAATTACCATTGGTATGTTTTAATTGTAAAGAGATTGGACACTTTGTTGCTAGATGTCCAAACAAGAGAAAATAAGACATAAAAGATGACAGATCTTATGAGGAGTATGACAGAAGTGATGACTGAGATTACCGAAGCAACCAATAATCTGACAGAATAGATAACTGAGACTACAAGGACAAAGGGAAGAAGGCTTGTTACGTGGATGAGAATAAAGCTGAAAATACTGACATCAAATCTGATGAAGATATTAAGGTGGTATTTTTTGCTATGAAGGATGATTCAGATGAAGAAGAAAGGTATGTTGAAACTACACTAATATCTAAGGTTAGTAAAAATGATGTCTAGATTATTGATAGTGGTTGTACTGACCACATGACTAGAGATAAGGAAAATTTTGAAACTTTTGAATATTATAATGGCGGATTAGTAAGAATGGGTAATGACTCACCTTGTCAGGTTCAAGGTAAAGGAACCATAATGTTGAATAATCTGATCAGATGTGAAAATGCATATTGGGTGAAAGGACTTAACTATAATCTATTGAGTGTTTCACAGTTGAATAACACAGGACACCGAGTTGCATTTGAGAATAAAAAGGAAAAGATATTGAATGAATCAGGAAGGTTAATTGAAACTGATGAACAGACAAAAGGTAACCTATTCTATCTTGATGATATTAACACCACTTGTTTAATGACTAGAAATGAAGACATATGGTTATGGCATAAAAGCTTATGTCGTGTGAATTTTGACAACATGGCTTGGATAAGAAATTAAATGAAATTAAGAGGCTTATCAAGCATGTGAAATCCTAATTATGTCATGTGTAAGAATTGTCAAAAAGGTAAAATGACAAAGTCTAGTTTGAAGAGAAAAACCTACACATCTAATACTATTCTACAATTAATCCATACTGACTTATGTGGACGAATGAGAATAGAGAGATACTATGGTGATAGATACTTAATTCTATTTGTTGATGATTATTCCAGAATGATGACGGTTATGTTCTTAAAAGAGAAATTAGAAGCATTTAAGATGTTTAAATGGTATAAAACTATAGTTGAAAAAAAAAGTGGAAAGGAACTAAAATTCTTAAGATCAGATAGAGGAGGAGAATTTATTTATGATGAATTCACTAACTTTTGTAATGAGCATGGAATTAAAAGATAGGTTTCTACACCAAGAACACCATAGAAAAATGGGATTACTGAAAGAAGAAATAGATCAATTGTTGATTGTGCCAAAACATTGATGATTGAGAAAGGAATAACACAAAAATTCTGGATAGAAGCTATCAGTACTATTGTCTACACACTTAACATAGTTCAATTGAAGACAGACACCAATAAGACACCTTGTGAGCTATGGTATCCAGACACACACCCAATGTAAGTTACTTCAAAATTTTTGGAAGTCAACGTTATATTTTGAAAGATGATAAAAATGGAAAGATTGAATCCAAAGGTGATGAAGGAATATTTCTAGGGTATTCTACAAAAATCAAGGCTTATATATCTTAACAAATCCTCTAACAAAATCATTGAAAGTGCAAATGTCAAAGTAGATGAATTTGTTGAGAAAAATGATGAGGAAAGCAGAAAGGAACCAAAAGACTATAACAGGTTTGTCTACAATGAAGAACCTAACACTCTTATTTAGCAACAGTGTATCACTCCTAAGTGATAGAATAATGCACCTGAGCATTAGGCTACAAACAATGAAAATTAGGTAATTTCTCATAATGATGTACCGAGCGATGAAGATCAAAATGAAGGTCAAGATGATAATCAAAATGATGAACAAAGAGATGAACCGGTAATTTCCAAGTATGTTAGAAGACACCATCCACATAACCAGATCATAGGAGACAAAAAGGATAGAATGAGAACAAGAAGTAAGTCACTGAACACTAGATGTTTGATTTGTGATTTTGAGCCTAAATTTGTCAATACCGCACTTGAAAATAAAGAATGGGTCAGTGCTATTAATGAAGAGATAGAGAAGATTGAGAAGAATAGAACATGGACTTTAGTACCTAGACTGGATGTCAATAATATCACTGGTACCAATGGATATTCAGAAAGAAACTGAATGAGAATGGAGAAGTCACAAGGAACAAAGCAATATTAGTATGCAAAGGGTATGCACAAGAAGAAGGTATTGACTATAGAGAAACCTTTACACCCATTGCTAGACTAGAAGGAGTAAGAATTCTTCTTGCTTATGTAGCATTCAAAGGATTCAAGGTACACCAAATGGATGTCAAATCTGCATTCCTAAATGGAATATTAGAAGAAGAGGTATACATTAAAAAACTTGAAGGGTTTGTTGTTCCTAACAAGAGGAACATGGTATGTAGACTATGAAAATCCTTGTATGGATTGAAACAAGCACTGAGAGCATGGTATGAAAGACTTCATTCCTATCTCATAAGTATTGGATTTGTAAGAATAAGTAAAAATAGTAATCTATATTTAAAAGAAGATATTGATGATAATATGATGATTGCTGAAATATTTGTTGATGATATCATATTTGGAGGTAATGATATGTTATGCAAATCATTTGCTGATGAAATGAGCAAAGAATTTGAGATGTCAATGTTTGGGGAGATCAAGTTCTTTCTTTGTCTACAGATTCTTCAACATGATACATGCATCTACATCACACAATCCAAATACATCAAAGAAGTGCTAAAGATATTCAAGATGAAAGATTCCAAACCAGTTGGAACACCTATGGAAACCAGATGCAAGCTAAAAAAACAAGATAAGTCAGCCGAGGTAAATCAGACCTTATATAGATCAATGATTGGAAAAATAATGTATGTTGTATATACTAGACCATATATAGCACATACAGTTGGAATAGTTGCAAGATTCTCTGCTAATCCCAAGGAATCACACATGACTTCTGTCAAAAGAATTCTAAGATATCTAAAGAATATCGAGGACTATGGTCTCTAGTATAATAAAGAAGGCAAATTTGAGCATCAAGTTTTTACAAATGTTGATTGGGATGGAAACTTAGATGATAGAAAGAGCACAATGGGAGGAGCATTCTTTATGTGTGACAGAGTTGTCACATGGATAAGTAAGAAGTAAGGATGCATCTCACAATATAATGCAAAAGAAGAATATGTGGTTGTTGCTGCAAATTGCTCTAACATTTCATGGATCAAGAAATTACTGGAAGGAATGAAAATGAAAATTCTTGAACCAGTGATTATATATTGTGATAATACAAGTGCAATAAAAGTTTCAAAGAACCCTGCCATGCATGCTAAGACAAAGCATATTAATATCAAGTATCATTACTTAAGAGAACAAGTGCAAGAGAAAGAGGAGATACTATAATATGTTCAATTAAAGGAACAATTAGAAGACATATTTACAAAGCCATTGCCTAAAGATACACTTGAGTACATGAGGAAGAGACTAGGGGTTAGACCCTTGTCTACTCATCACTAAGCTGACTAGAAGGCTACATCAACCTACACATAATTAGAAGATCATTCATGTTGATGCAAGCAAAAAGATGGACTACAAAGATATATCAGTACATAGAAAGGTACTTATCTACACCGAACACCAGAGATATTGTTGGCTACTACAGAGCTCAAGTTGTTGTTGGAAAGGAAATTCAAGGAATATATTAAAAAATATATACTTTGGAATTATTGTCAAAGGGGAGATGTACTTATGGAGAGATTTACTAAATATCAAGAGAAGTATTCAATGAAATATTTTTCTGTCAAAGAGAAAAGAACTATCCATCAAGGAGAGGAACAATTAGAGGGAGAGAAAACATCAGAGAAAGATTCAAAGAAACATCCATCTAAGGGAGAGAATTGGAAAATTTAACACTGCATATCTATCCAGAAAAGGGAGATAGGTTCTACAACAAAGGGAGAGACAAAATCAGAATTTTCTACATCTATCCAATGAAGGGAATACAAAATGAAGAAAATACTCTGCAAGAATCAAATCTAAACTAGAAGAGCTTACCGAGAGTTAGATATTTGAATTGGTTATAGAACAATAAGTTTGGTAGAGATTGATGAAATACAACTGATATATTTCATATTGTATTAGTAGTATGTAGTATATTTCCATCAATGCCAAAGGGAGAGATTGATGAACTATAACTAACTGAATGTTTGAAGATGACAAAGTTGATAAGCACCGAGCTGTAAGAAGTAAATGTAAGACATTAAATCAGTTAATGGATTGTATTATCATTGATGTAAACTTAATATGGTATGATTACTTATACTCATATTGTTAGAACACTTAAAGATATGAAGAGACAAAGTTTTTATCATCAGTAATCATATACACTGAGTGACAGTGAACCCCGAGCGCAGAAGTTCACAGTGTTACCCGACGGACAATGTTACCCAACGGACAATGTTTCCCGAAAAAGGATTACCAAGATAATCTAAGTTATCACCAAAAAAACTAAATTTAATGCCTGAGCTATCGACAGTAGTCACTAAGCACAACTGAAGTGTTGACGGATGAGAACTGAAGTTAGGAGAAGGAAAAAATAACTTAGCTGGTAGGAGCTAAAGATAGAGTTAAATGATTTTTTACTTTGTTTTCATCGATCAATTAAAATCTAAAGATAAGAAGGAGATTTAAAGCATGTTTTATTCTAGAAAATAAGGTGATATTTGCAGAATAAAAATAAAGCAAGCATGGAGAGATTTACGGATCAAGGAGTGATCAATGAAGAAAACAAGAAAGATAATAAATGGTGAAATCATGTCTATATAAAGAGACAAGTAATTCATAAGAAATGGGGACTAAAACAAGGAATGCTGAAGAGAATTCTGGTGAAGATAGAAGTCTTCATACAAACCTGATCATACAAGCTAAAGAAAAGAGCTAATAAATTCTGTAGACACCAAGCAATAGAGAAACAAACAACATTCACTGAGCAGAAAGAAGTGGAGAAAAGAAATTTAAGAGAACATTGATTAGAAATGTATTATGAGATTACAATAGATCTTAAAATCTGCAAAGATTAAGTTGTATTTATGAACAAATCATATATTGTTTTAGTTTAACCATTGATTCATAAAATCTCTTAACAGAGTAGGATTTAACCATCCTTTATATATTGAGATACATCCCAAGGAGTATCAAA
>MU227940.1:1022876-1060354 GCA_018584345.1 Thuja plicata | reverse complement strand
CTGATTCCCCCCCCCCCCCCTCTCAGTTATCGTAACAGATCAATTGAGGATAGACGATTACCTCCACAAAATTGTTGGAAATTCAATAATGGGAAAGCAAGATACTGAGAGGGGGGGGTGAATCAGATCTTCAAAAATTAAACACTTCAAACAAACTGATCCACATTCAAACATAAATGAATCTAAAGTAATCCCAGAAAACATCCACACCATGAAATAAGTAACACATAACACAATAACTTGGTAACCCATAAACCCCAAAAAATAAAACTAGGGTAGGGATGACACCCACAAAAGTCTCCACTACTGTAGTAATAAAGTGTACCTATTAAGGTTACAATGTTTGATTACAAAATGTAATCTACCTTGTTATAGGCCTGCCTGGTTAAGAGCTTCAGATCATTACAATCTACCCTATTAAAGGATTTAAACTTACAATGAAGTAAACACTTTGCTAAGAGATAAATAAAGGCCTACTAAAAACACTTTGTTAAGAGATTTTCACCTGATACAATGATTAAAAAGTCTCAAGTATTGATCCTTTGATATGCACTTTGATGCTGATAACGGATCTCCTCTTTTCAGTATCTCTTCTGATCTTATAATCTGATATACCTTTACTCTACTATTCACTGTGTTATGCTCTACTTGATCTCTACTTGTGAACAAAATAACCCTCTGTGCATTTCACTACAAAATGCAGTCCCTTCAACAACTACTCTTCTACCTCTTGCACATACATAAAATAGGGTTTTGAAGCAATCTTATATATCTATACAGATCTGACAGTGAGATCTAGATCAACGATCAAGATCTAATACCCATACCATGATGGTAGTACAATTAATGGTTACAATGAGTAATGTATAAGATAAAACAATTAAATGCATAATTAACTCTGTATAAGAATATTAAATGCACACATAAGTCAGCCCAAAAAGCTTATACAAGTCAGTCAGATCACTTATCCTTGAAGTTTGTATCATTCCTGACAAGTATACAAAAACTATTCTACTTGACACTTGTCTATTCTATCACTCGGTATTTAACATCTCTGTTGTTACTCAGCTCAGCAATGTAACTCAGCTCGACAATGTAACTAGGCTTACTGAAAACTACTCAGCAATGTTGCTCAGCCTTGCATAGTTTTAGCTCGGCCACAGTGATAGCCAACTAAAAATACCTAATGAAATGACTAAGTGTTGGGCACTAATCATCAACAAAACTTAGAGATTAATAATCTCCCCCTTTGATATTAGTGGCAAAAACACTTATCATTACTTCTATACATTTCATCAAAGTATTGCCTAAGTACACCAAGTACTCCCCCTAGGAATATACTTATACAAAAGTTTACATGCCTTCAAAATTTATTAAAATTTATATACAAGTGTACCTATGCTATACTGATGTATCCTTTCATACTTCCTTACCAACTTCCACACTAACTTCCAACTTCCCCCTTGTTTTTGTCACCGATTGCTGGTGGGGATAAGTTGTACTTATCCAAAAATGGTTTATGAAGGTGCAAAGTGGATTCAAATGTAGTATCCCAGCTTTCTTTTGCAATCTTCATAATTTCCAATTTGATTTCTAGCTCGGCAGCTAGACTCACTAAACTCTTTGCAGTCGATAGATTTACACTGCTCTATGATAACTCCTTAGCTTTTGAAAGTTCCTTCTATATTACCTCCAAATGACGCGACAAGCTTGTCTGAATAGTTATCAACTTGGCCCTTATGCAACCATCTTCAACCATAAGCTCAGCTATTCTCCTTTGTGCATTAATCAACTTACTAAAATGTAAAGAACTGGAAGTAGTATCTTTACCCAAAGTGGTACCAGTTGATCTCAAATCTAACTGTAGCTTTTCAACAAGCTGTAGATTATCCTTTGTGAAAAATTCAACATCACATAATTTCCTATACAAAGAATAAACATTGGCTGTAACTTTCTCTAAGGTTTCTACAAGAAAAAAAAATTTCAACCTGTTTTGTTGCTATCTCTTCTGAGATCTTCTCTAGAACTTTTCTCTCAAATCTTCTCCGGGACCATTGTAGAAGCTTCTCGTTGCTATTTATGTCCTCATTTGTTACTTTCTGTACAATGGTGACTAGTTGATCTATGATTGGAGCTTGAGGCATTTCATCCTCTAAGTCAAAAGCCTTTGTAAATATGTCTTTGATGTCGTGCAACACCTACTTTTTCTTTTGTTCTATCTTCAACTCTTCCTGTCTCTTCTTCCTCTTAAGCAACTCTTGAAGAGTCCCTATTTGTTCAAAATATAACTCATTGGGATTCCATTGTGGAATGACAATGACTTCATCTTGTGTTACATCTAAAGGCTATGACTTCATCTTCAAGATCTTCTTCTTCATTTCTAGAGAACTTATGCTCGGTAGCATAATATCTTTCCTTTTGACTGTTTCAGTCTCCAATGCCTCCTTCAATTCTGTCAATACAATCCATGGATTCGGCATACCACCAGTTTTGGGAATTATGGGAGTGGATGATGTAGAGTGTGGTAGCTCAACCAACACTTGTGCTACCTCTTCTTCTTTAGGCTTATCAAGAACATCTGTTGTTACTACTCCACTATCTAAAACTATCTTCATAGCCTCTAAAATAGGTGGATCTTGTGAAGTTACCTCTTGTTCATTGCTTGTTGTTTCCCTTCACTTTTCTGAATACTGACAACTTCAATTTTATCACCAGATGTTGTGGACTTTTCTTCTTTAGTATCAACTACCTTAATAGGTGAATCAGTGTCTTTTCCACTCAGCATATGTTGTTCCTCAACATTCGAATTGATTGGATCATCAACTATATAATCCATAGGACTGTCTACAGTCAAAGCAACAGAGTTTGTTGCATCTAATGCATCCTTGGTCATGCCCTTTTCTATGGCAATTTGACCTTGTGTTACCTGTGGTTCAGGGGTAGTCTTTTCTTTAACTTCTTTTGTCTTCTGCTCGAATGGCCTCTCACTAGATTTCTTATATTTTGGAACAATTAGACCAAAGATCTCTTTCCAAATCCTTGTACTTTGTTTTACTACACCTTCAATGTCATTTTTCAGAATAACATAGCCTTTGAGTTTAGGAAAAAATCTGCTCTTGTATTCCTTAATGAATTTGGCTCTTTGTTTTGAGGTGAGCTCAGGTATTACCTGGGCTAGTGTTCCTTCCCGTATCTATCTTTCTGTGGATAGTGAAAATTACCATTTGCTTGATAGAAAATCATAAAGTTCATCTAGAACATGATTTCCTATCTCTGTAGGAGTTAATTTGAAGGTACTCATTATGTCAAAGAGAGCTTCTTGAACCTTGTGCCTATCTGCAGTTTTCAACTTTTCATACTTGATGAACTTAAATGTTGCTAACCCTGCTGAATTCCTCAAAGTATCACATACCTCATCAATGCTTGCTGGTTTCTTGAATTGAGTTGTAGGTATGTTGGCGGGTTCATCAGTTTCTGTCAACTCCTCATCACTATCTGGCCTCAGATTTAATTTCCTTCTTGGTCTTTTTTCTGGCTCACTCGGCTCAACCTTAGGAGCAACCTTTGCTTCCTTACCATAACTACTTTCTACAAATTTTCTCTTACCATACACTTTTGTTTGCACTTCTACTAGGGAAGTGATAGTAGATGGTCTTGTCCTTGGATGATTAGCTATAGGAGGTGTAACCTTGGGTTTGGCTTGGCTAGGCTTTGTTACTATGACAATTGATGGCTTCTTTCCCTTAGCTTTCTTTGTAACTTCTTCTGATGCACTGACTTCCTCCTTAGTAGAAATATCCTCACCTTTTCCAGTGGTCAAACCTAGAGGTGCATCCTTAGGTTCTTCATCACTACCCAAGCCAACCATTTTCTTCAAATTTTTCACTATCTTCTTTCTTTTCCTCTCCATAGTTCCCTCATTCAAACTTCTAGAAATCTTAGCCTTAGCTTCATCAAAGTTTCAGAATCTCTCTGATGTGGTGTCAATTACCTCGGCTAGGAGTGCAATGATGGCGGATGATGCTTCATCAACATTAATCTCATATGGAAATGGCTCTAAACATGTTATTCTAGGAGTCATTGCCTTGATATAAGTGTTATCTGTGTCAACTAGAAATTTTTTTTCCTCATAGTGCTTCTCCACTAGTGACTTAGGAATCCTAGTCCTTAATCTCATTCTCTTCTTGAATTCTACAAAATAGCTACCCATCATGCTATTGAAATTGCTTCCTAATTTCTCTATGCATTCACTAATCTGAATTGTAATGGGTCTATCCTTTTTCCAAACAATATTTCCCCGTGTAGGAAATGTGTCCTAAATGTAGAAAAATATACATGATAGTAAAGAACCAAACTTACATGATGAGCTCTTAGCCTTTCTAATTGATGCAAGGTTCTCGGTTAAATATGTCTATTGTAGCTCGACAAGATCATATGTGTGATTCTTCTTCACAATTTTCCATGCCTGATCAACTATTGTACATGGAACACTGTCCAATCTGCTAGACTGATAGAACTTGTGTGCAATTACCCTTACTCCAAAATCAAGTTCTAGGTTAGTAATTGTAGAGATAGTCATACCTCTATTATTCCATACTGCTCCAGTGTTCGATGTAATTTCCTCTTTGTTGTTATTCTTGATTGTTCACTTTCCATTCGCCATAGGATATCTAGTCACCTGATGAATCATGATTTTGGTGATCTTGACTGGTCCATTATCTAACCACATGCTCATGTCATGAACTCGGCTAAGGATAACCTTGATCCATTCATCTTTGAAACCTTGGGGAAAATCTAGGGCATGAGTTAACCCTTTTTTAGCTAAGTGTTTGAATTCTACCTTCATAACTCCATTATCACATAGTTTGTTGTAGGATTTCCTTAATTCATTATCACCTACTTCTCAAATTTTAACCATATAACATGATCAAACATCATGAATCATGAATGGAATATTAAATCACTCTATATTGCACTTTCAAGGACAACTCAAAAGTTAAGAGGTTCACATTCATCACTCCGTATCAACTAAATTTGTTCTTGTTCTGCCTCCATACTCTTAGCTTGTGCGGAAGAACTTGCAACCATAATTCTGAGATTTAGGGTTTGAGAGATGGAAAATAGAATACCTCGACAAGTAATTTTTTGCACAATTCTCTATTCACTATTCACTTAAGGATTGCCAATGGCACACTGATGAGATCTCCATTCCTAGCTCCATTAAGATCAATTCTGTAAATTGCTTCAATCACTCCGTAAATAGTAAAATCGCAAGGTAAAAATGAAATATCAATTGTTCATCCTTTATAAGCTATGAAAGGTCAAGGTAGGTGAGCATTAATTTTTTTTCCCATTGAGTTAGTGCAAGCCAGCTGTCCTCAATCTTAACATAACTTGCATCCCACTCAGCTCACTACACTTGGCCTTCACAGAATTTTATTCGATCAACAAAACTTGACACTTACTAAAGAACTCAGCTTTAGTGCTCATGATAGATGCTCGACACCTATAGTGCAATTTTCTCATCTCGGCATTTTGTCTTTAGATATGTCCTGGTGCATCTTAACATATGAAAATATGGACTTTTTGTACATTTCATGTTAGGAACTGATGTAAGATAAGAATTTTTTTAAATATAGTTCCTTACATACCTCTTTCTCTTAGTTGGAGATGATGTGATCACCTGATCCATTGGATTGGGTGACCTCAGCTTCATTAGCTTCACTGTTGCATGGTTCAGACTTCTTAGCCCATGTCCTTCTCATCTGTTCCCTTATTTTCTCAACAGTAGGAGCAGGTACCCTAGTCTTGCAATCTTTCCTTGTATGACCAATTTTCAGACAACTGTGACAAACTAGGCTTCCATTCATCCAAATTTTAGATTTGCCTTTGAAATGTGTCCTTATGCAATTTTCTGGAATATGTCCATACTCACCACAGTAATGACAACTATGCCATGTATTGTAATCCCAATTGTGAGTATTGCCTTTTCTTGGTGATTTCTCTTGTACCTTTGATGTCCAATGTTGTTTACATTTAGATCTGCAATCTTGTGCTCTATGAACATATTTGTGATAGTTATAGCAATTACCATTGAGTCTAGGTGTTTTGCTTGCCTTTGTCTTACATTCACGTGCTTGATGTCCAAACTTATTACAGTTAAAACAGTAACCATTAAAGTTAGTTTTTGGATTAGACTTACCATTCTTGCTTCAAAAAATGTTTTCTTTATGACCTGGTTTTCCACAGTGGTGACAAACAGGTTTGTTGTTTCTCAGCTTTGCATACCTTCTTTCACCTATCTTAGATGATTCTCCATTTTCAGTGGTTGAATGTTGTTCAGTGTGACCTAATCCAGAAGAGTCTTTAGGTCTTCTTGATGCTTCCACCAGTTGTTTGAAGTAGCTCATAGCTGCACTTAGATCATTCACTCTGTTATTAAGTTCTTTCTCAGATCTCAATTCATCTTTCAATTGACTATTCTCAGATCTAAGATTAACAATCTCCAAGTCTTTCCTGCTGATCTCCTGATTTGCATGTAGTAGTTGATTTTCCATGTCCACTTGATTGACTATCATTGTTTGCACATCATGTGTTCTTTCATCAAGTCTAGTATTCAACATTCTCTTGTCTTCTTCTGCCATAGCCTTGTCATCTTCAGCTTTTTTTTTCTGTTCAACAACTTCACACATCCTTATTGATTGGGCTTCTTGTTCCTTTTTCAAGTTTTTGACTTCTTCACATAGTGCACTGTTCTTTTCCAGTAGATCTGCTATTGCTGCATCACTCTTAGTAGAATCTCCATTCTGAAATAGATTTGTGGTGTCCTCTTCCTGATAATGAGTTTCATTCATTTTTTTGGCCAAATATTTTCTTGCAGCCAAGGACTTCTTTAATTCTTGTCTTGTAGCCTCAAGTTGTTGTAGTGCTAGCTGAACATCAATCTTTTGATTCTCAATGACTTTACCCATCTTGTAGATCTCCATCTCAAGATCTTAATTCTAAAGCTGATTATAACCTTTTAGAGAACTCTGTTCTGATACCAATTGTTGGAAATACAATAATGGGAAAGAAAGATACTGAGAGGGGGGGGTGAATCAAATCTTCAAAAATTAAACACTTAAAACAAACTGATCCACATTCAAACATAAATGAATCTAAAGTAATCTCAGATAACATCCACACCATGAAATAAGTAACACATAACACAATAACTTGGTAACCTAGAAACCCAAATTGGTAAAACTGGTGTGGGGATGACACCCACAAAAGTCTCCACTACTGTAGTAATAAAGTGTATTTGTTAAGGTTACAATGTTTGATTACAGAATGTAATCTACCCTATTAGAGGTCTGCCTGGTTAAGAGCTTCAGATCATTACAATCTACCCTATTAAAGGATTTAAACTTACAATGAAGTAAGCACTATGTTAAGAGATAAATAAAGGCCTGCTAAAACCACTCTATTAAGAGATTTTCACCTGATACAATGATTAAAAAGTCTCAAGTATTGATCCTTCGATATGCACTTTGATGTTGATAACAGATCTCCTCTTTTCAGTATCTCTTCTGATCTTATAATCTGATATACCTTTACTCTCATGTTCACTGTGTTATGCTCTTCTTGATCTCTGCTTCTAAACAAAATAACCCTCTAAGCATTTCACTACAAAATGCATTCCCTTCAACAACTACTCTTCTACCTCTTGCACATTCATAAAATAGGGTTTTGAAGCAATCTAATATATCTATACAGATATGACAGTGAGATCTAGATCAACAATCAAGATCCAATACCCATACCATGATGGTTACAATTAATGGTTAAAATGAGTAATGTATAGGATAAAACAATTAAATGCATAATTAACTCTGTATAAGAATATTAAATGCACACATAAGTTGGCCCAAAAAGCTTATACAAGTTAGCTGGATCGCTTATCCTTGAAGTTTGTATCATTCCTGACAAGTATACACAAATTGTTCTTCTCGGCACTTGTCTATTCTGTCACTCGGCATTTAACATCTCTGTTGTTACTCAGCTCGTCAATGTAACTCGGCTCAAAAATGTAACTAGGCTTACTAAAAATTGTTCGGCAATGTTGCTCGGCCTTGCATAGTTTTAGCTCGGCCATAGTGATAGCCAACTAAAACTGCCTAATTAAATGACTAAGAGTTGGGCAATAATCATCAACAAAAATTAGAGATTAACAAAAATATAAATGCAAGAGTGTCTCAAATCACTCCAACAAAAATCTACGAAGAATTAGCCATGATAGATCCATTGAAGCTATGAACTACTAAGAAATGCATTAAGGATGAGATGCAATAATTGAAGTTATTAAAAAAAAGTATATGTACCTAAACAAATGGTGTATACCAAACTATTCACATGCATGAGGGAAGAGTCTTGGAGATTCTATAGTTGTCATGGAAGGATTCTTGATTGAAAAAGTTATGATTGGAAGAAAAATCACTACACAAACCCTCATGGAACGTTATAATACAGTCTGCACTTATAATAATATGACACAATATTTGTGTAAAATTCCCCATAATACATGAATAATATGTGACACTTGAGTTCAATGTGTCTACAAAGGATAGTGATTATAAAATATGCTCAAATGATCTTAAGGATAAAAGGAAAGAAGAAAATACTTGCAGCAATGGAAATTACATGGAACAACCTTTTCGATGATACCTCCTCTTTGAAAAATGTATGAAAATGCCCAAGTTATGGTCATTTGAAGAGAATTTTCAATTAGGGCCCAAAGGTGATCAAACAATGGCTCACCCCTCTTAATACCCTAGGGGATAAGGTTTGGTCCTCCATGAGACCATCATCTCAACAAATCAAAAAAATCCACTTTGTTGGAGGGAAAATGATAGGACCAAAAAGGTTGTGAGGTTTGGTGGTGGATCCACATCACACCCCTTACTCACAACCACAAAAAAGACACTGATCACAAAAATGACACCTACCACAACTATAAACACCAATGGTTGGCTCAGCAATATGCCATCAACCAAAATCGTCACCATTAAAAGCTAAAAATATGCACTCCCACTAATAAAATTGCAACATATGATAATCACATCAAATCACCTAACCAATCTATAGATCTATAACCATTGATAGAAAAACAATGACAAATAAATTTGAAAGAAATAAATATAACCAATAATAAAACTAGGGATAATCACGTCAAATCACCTAACAAGTCTATAGATCTATAAACCCTTGATACAAAATAATGACAAATGAAGTTGAAAGAAAGAAATATAACCAAGAATAAAACTAGAGTTGTGCAAAATGAAATGGAGATTACATTGCTAGTTTAATCTCTCAAGACCTTAAGAAATCACTGATGAAAATTTTTCTGATATAGAAGGAAATGTAAATTGGTGGCTCTAAGAAAATGTTAGAGAGCTCCACTCTTGGATCTACAGATAGTTATAACACCTTAAAAGAAAAAATAATATTTTTCCAAATAGATGAATGTATTTGAGATTGAGATGGTAAAATGTACAATGAATTTTGCTTATATAGGATAAAGTCAGAGAAGGAGAACAAATGAGGTTTCAGGGTATGTACAACTACTTTCAAAATAACTGACACAAATATTAATTTAATTAAATAATAAAAATTTAATTAAGTTTACGTAACCTCCTACCAACAATCAATACAAAATACTAGATGTAGAGAAATAATATTAAATCTTACCTAATACCTAGAAGGACAATATGATGTCTAAGTTAAACTTAAGCTTGTGAATAAATAATAATTTTCTCTGAAAAATATAAACCCTCAGATATGTCCTCCCAATCAGAAATATAAGACTGAAAATAATAAACCAATGTATGGAAGATAGGAATCCTAAACAAAAAGGAAGATATATACCTCTTAAATTGAATCACTAGTAGAAATCAATGAATCACAAACAAAAGATGAATGTGTGATCTCAATTAAAGAAGTGATCTTGTTATAATGGAGTCTTTGGATCTTCATAACTCTCTATTTTTAATTTATATTAAAGCTCCTTTAAGGTACCACCATCAAAAGTAATATTTTCAACGTCGTCTTGGGTGGACAGAGGAAATTTTGAAGCAGGATCATCTGGGAATGGAGGAAAATGTGGAGCTACAAAAATATCTCAAATAATGGTCCAAACTAGGTCTAGGCACTAAATACCACTATTCTTGGACTACAGGTTTCATAGAAGAAGATCTTACTAACATTACTATTGAATATCCAAGACAATTGAGAGGGGGGGTGAATTAGTTGTCCACAAATTTCAATCATTAATACAACTTTAATTAGTTTCACTAAATATATATTAATCCTTAATAGAAGAAAGATAAGATCATGAAAGCAAAGTAATCACCAAATGTTTACATGGAAATCCCTATTAAGGTAAAAACCACAAAGAAGATTATTCTCAAATATATGAACCTGTGTTAAAGTGACACTAGTTAAGGTGATATTTATAGAGAAAGGCTAACTAATAAAGGAATCACCATTTAAAGAGAGTTACTCACTGTCGAAGGTCTCATTACCTAGAAGAAGAAAGATAAAAGAGAATAGATCCACCACTAATGTATAGCACAAACTCAACCAAATCACTACTTATAGTAGCCAACACATGAATTCCCACACTGTCCACAAATACTCTTCACAACAACTCAATCAACTAGGGAGATAGATCCTCTTTTAAATATCATGTTTGCATAAGTACACGCTTGCATATAAGCTTGCACAAATATAAAAATATCACTCCAAAAACTCATCCACAATGATTTACCATTTATAATTACCAATCCATAACTTATGAAGTCTCCCAATGTTTTCCTATCAAGTAAATGAAACCAATTTGAAATAGGTTGGAACTAATGATTCCCACAGTGGGGAGGAATGAAAAGTGCACCAAAAAATTCCATAGAAGGAACCAAAAATATTTCCATATATGTTACATTCCACTTTGCATACACCGAGATAAAATAAATGAAGTGTAAACACCCGAGGTTGGCCAAATATAGAGCAAGAACAACATTAAACTTTGAAACCAATTCTCCATACTAAAACATCTTGTGCCACTAAAATGAATGAAGCTAAGGACATTAATAATCCATTTCTAGAAGTGCACCATCATAAACTATCATGCAGAGAAAAGTGAAGAATGCATTTCTTGCAGAACTACTATTACTCACATCAGTACACAGACAATCACCAAATCTGTGTTGTACTTCTTTCCTAACCAAAAAAACTTAAAATAGATGTCTCTAAATAGTCCTCAATAAAATATCAAAATCTCATCAACAGATTCAAAACATATAGAATATGTGGAGAAATATACTCAACACAAATACCACAATAATTAATCATTAATTACAATAGTAGCAAGTTGAAATCAATGAAAACCATACCAATTCATACTCACTTAGTCAATTAGTCAACTAACTAATCTCAATTCTACAAAAATCTCCTCCTTTATCGTTGACGGAAATATATCAATGACAACAACTAAATGTTTACAATAAATAATGTCAGCGATTCAAAAATTCTCCCCCTTTGACACCAATGGAAAAGGACAAAGATGCAAATAGATCACACATTTTTATCAATTTCCCATATGATATACAAGTCATCTCAAAAAAATGCATATCTGCCCCTAAGAGGTAGTCATAATCATTAGTGCAGACTAAAACATATGTATGAAGATTAGTGGACTAATTAATGCACATCCATATGCATTTAGTTCTAATAATGGGGTGAAATCAAACCCTATCTATCTCTAAGATACTCAAAAGTATCCTTAGGCAGTACCTTTGTAAATATGTTAGTAATTTGTTCCTTTCTAGTCACGAAGTCAAACTTCACCTCATTTTGCCAAACTTTTTTCTCTCAAGTAGTGATATCAAATTGAAATATGTTTTGTTCTTGAATGCAATACCAAATTATTTGAAATGTTTATATAAATAGTATTATCACATATAATAGGAATAAATATGTTCATCAAAAATTATCCCAATATCCTTCGATGTCTATTCCATCCACAATATCTAAGTGTAACATGAGGCAACAATAATATTTTAAACCTCACTAGTAGAAAGAGACATATAATCATGTGTCTTACTCGACAAAGCAACGAATCTAGGTCCAATAATGAATATGCCTCGAATAGTATTTCCCTTTCATTAACACATCCATACCAATCAAAATTTGTATAAGCTATCAAAGTAAAATATGATTTACTAAGGTACCATAGTTCAAAATCTTTAGTTCCTTTCAAATATTTGAAAATCCTTTTTACAAAAAAAACATGAGGTTCTCTAGGATCTTATTGAAATCTAGCCAAAGACAAATAACATGCATGATATCTTGTTTGGTAGCAGTTAGGTATAAAAATATCCAATCATTAATATGTACTTTCTATCATCATCCTTACTCAACTTACATGTAGTAATCATAGGTGTGCATACTAGTTTAGCATTTTCCATTCCAAATTTCTCAATATTTCTTTCACATACTTTGATTGTGAGATGAAAATACCATCACATTTTTTTATTAAATTGTAATCGCAAAAATAAATTCATTTCCCCAATCATGAACATATCAAACTCTTCAAATTTTATCTGCAAATTTCATACACATATCATCATTGCCTCCAAATATTAAATCATCAAGATAAACAATCACAATCTAGATACCTATTTATTCAACGTTAAAGTATAGATTACTATCAAAAGCACCCTTTTGAAATCCTTGCCTCTACAAATAGTTTTCAATTCTTTCATACCAAGATCTGGGATCTTTATTTAGTTCATATAATGTGTTTTTCAATCTGCAATGTTTGGATCTTCAGAAAGCTTGAATCCTTCTAGTTGTTCTATGTATACTTCCTCCTTTAGTTCTCCATTTGAGAATATGATTTCACATCCATATGATACACTTCAAAGTCCTTATTTTCCAAAATATCTAAAAACAATAGGATAGCTTCCATTCTTTCCAAAGGAGCACAAGTCTCTTCAAAATCAATACCTTCCACTTGTGTGTATCCCTTGCATACATGTCTTTCATTATTCCTCATTATGTTACCAAATTTTTCAAATTTTTTCTAGGATACCCATTTGTTCCAAGTTGATTTTTCTCCATCTAATCCAATTCTTCTTTCATATCCTTCATCCAATTTTTATCATTCAAGCCTCTTTTACAATCTTCAATTCAACCTTAGAAATCAAACATAGATTAGGTTGATGTTCAATGACTTTGATTTTTTCTATTACTCCTCTATTCTTGTCTCCAATTATCTAATCATATGAATGATTTCTCTTCACATATCTGGGATTCTTAGGAGTAGTTTCTAAAGAAACCTCCTCATCATTTTTTCTTCATTTTATGTACTATTTTATTCTTGTTTTTAGTAGATTATTCATATCCAACTTCTATTTATATATTCTTCATAATATATTAATCAAATTTTAAATTTGTTCTCTCAACTATCCTTCTCATCCTTTTATTATAGCTTCTATAATCTTTACTCTTCGTAGAATCTCCAAGAAATATTCCTTCATCTTCTCTGGTATAAAATTTTCCTCGATTGTCTTCATCTTATCTAATGTAACATTTTCTTCCATGTAATTTGAAATATTTCACAGAAGGAGTTCTTCCATACCATACCTCATATTATGTATTATCGATATTATTTTTATTTGAACTCTATTCAATATGTATACATCACATAGTATTTCTTCTTTCTAGTAGAAATCTGGTAGATTGTATTCCTTGATCAGGGTCCTTGATGCTTCTTGTATTGTTTTTTAATCCTCTCAACTACCCTATTTTTTCTTTCTAGTAAAAATCTGGTAAATTTTCTAATGCTTCATATTTTTCTCTTAAGAGAGTAACCGGATGAACTATAACTGATTGAATGTTTGAAGATGACAAAGTTGATGATCACCAAGATGCATAATGCAAATGAAAGACATTAAATCAGTTAATGGATTGTATTGTCATTGATGTCAACTTAATATGGTATGATTGCTCATATTCATATTGTAAAAACACTTAAAGATCCAAAGAGACAAAGTTTTTGTTTTCGGTAAACATACACCAAGGGACAATGTTACCTGACAGACAATATTACATGATGGACAGTGTAACCGGATATAGTGTTACCCAAGATAGTGTTACCCAAGAAAGAATTACTGAGCTAACTACAATTTTCACCGACGAGAACTGAAGTTGATGCCTGACCTATTTGTAGTAGTCACCGAGCACAACTGAAGTATTGACTGATGAGAACTAAAGTTAGGATACAACAAAACAACTTAGCTGGCAAGAGCTAAAGATAGAGTTAATTGTTTGATTACTTTGTTTTCATCAATCAGTAAAAATTTAAAGATAAGAAGGAGATTTAAAGAACATTTTATTCCATAAAACAAGGAGAGATTTGCAGAATAAAGCTAAAGAAAGCATGGCGAGCTTTACAGATCAAGAAGTGGTCAATGAAGAAAACAAGGACAAGAAATGGTGAAATAATGTCTCTATAAAGAGACAAGTAATTCATAAGAAATCAGGGAAGATTAAGAGAATGCTGAAGAGAATTTTGGTGAAGAAATAAGTCTTCATACAGACCTGATCATAGAAGCTAAAGAACAAGCTAAAGTTTTTTGCAGACACTGAGCAATAAAGAAGCACAACATTCACCGAGCAGAAAGAAGTGGAGAAAAGAAATAGAAGATAACAATGATAAAAAATGTATTATGAGCTTACAATAGATCTAAACATCTGCAAGATTAAGTTGTATTTATGAACATATCATATACTATTTTAGTTTAACCATTGATTCATAAAATATCTTAATAGAGTAGGATCTAATCATCATTTAAATATTGAGATACATCCCAAGGAGTATCAAAAGGTTTTCATGTTGACAACATAGTGAATGCTAGGTCAAGTGATAAACTATTAGTGATAAGTCCTCTAACAAGGTCAAACTTAATAGTGTGTATGTAACCTTTAACAGGGTTGGATCTTCACCGAGCTCACTTCAGAAGAGTGAAAATTTGAGTTACCGGTCCCAAGTGGTTTTCCCCTTAACAAGGTTTCCACATTAAAAATCCATGTGTCAAATGTGTATATAGTTCATTACTTTAATGTTTTTCTTTACACATTACTGAAAAAGTATTGATCAAAAAACACTAAGTTATTTATTATATTTTGGTAAAGGCTAAGACTGCTCTTTGGTAAAGATTAAGAATAAGGATAAACAGTGAACTCCGAGAAATAATTATTTGATTAGATTATTTAAAGGCATACATCTTGTAGGACTGAAGATAACTAGAGGTTTATATTTGAGATATAAAATTTTGGTTGGTTTATTGGATTAATTTTTGAGGCCACTGATTTCCCCCAGTTATTCTAACAATTGGTATCAGAGATTTGTGTTCTTAGAAGGAAGGTTTCAAGACCTAAGCTAAAGATCACAAGATGAGTAAGAGGGATGTGCCTAAGTTGAACAAGGAAAAATTTGCATCATGACAAAGAAGGATAAGACTCCACCTATACGGTATTGGAAATGATGTTACTCAATACTTGTATACTGAATATGTGGTGCCTACTAGATCTCATACACTTCATCAATTGAGAGAAAATCATGAAAACAATTCTATGATGATAGAACATGCTTCCTCACTCTTCGATGTTGAATTTGTAGATGTCAAATCATGCACCACTGCAAATAAAATGTGGGACAAATTGAAGCTATTACATGGAGGAGATACAAATGTGCTAAGGGCTAGAGTAGAAATCCTAAGAGGAAAGTTTGATGACCTAAGAATGAAAGAAGAAGAAAAATTCACTCAGTATAGCTGCAAAATCAAAGAATTTGTAAATTCTATCTGAGGAGTTGGCGGTGTACTTGAAGAAGAAACAGTGGTAAGTAAAATCTTAAGAACCTTATTGCATGTTTATGCTATTAGAGTATATGCTATACAAGAAATGAGAGCAGTAGAAAATAATAGTGTTACTCTAGATAGTTTGATTGGTAGACTTATTTCATTCGAGATGAATAACTTTGACAATAGTGTCTTACCAACTATTGAATCTGCATTCAAATATTCTTTGAAAATAATTAAATCAAGTCATAAACACACTATGAGAAATGATAGTGAAAGTGATAGTGATGACCAAGAACTTGATGAGATTGAAGCACTAATGACTAGAAGATTGTAGAGAGGCAAAGGTAGACACAAAGGTAAATTACCATTGGTATGTTTTAATTGTAAAGAGATTGGACACTTTGTTGCTAGATGTCCTAACAAAAGAAAATATGACAGAAGTAATGACATTCATGACATGTAACTGATTGAATGTTTGATAATGTTAAATTGAAGATAATGCAAGGCATTAAATCAGTTAATGGTTTGTATTATCATTGATGTCAACTTGATATCATATGTATGGTCATGTACATAATGCCAAAGACTTCAGAGAATCAATGGAATAGAGATTATGCTTTCAGCAATACATAAAAGTCAAGTATTCACTAAGTGATAGACAACACCGACAGAGTGCACACCATCGGTAAAGGAAAAGAACAAAAGTCATAGTGATACCCGACAAGCTGAACATAGAGTTGCCCAACAAAAAAAATCCAATGATGCCTAACGGATGGAGATACCAAAGCTGACTGGAGTCACACTGATGGAACTGGAAGTTATCACCGATGACTAACTACAGAGTTGACCGACAGAATAGAGAGTTCATAAAATGACAAAATATCTAGCTGGCAGAGCTTAAGGATAGACTTAACTGGTTGTTTTATTATTTTTATTTGACCAGAGTTAAGTAATTGATTTAAAGAAGATTTGTATAGTTGGCAAGAAGATAACTATGAGATAAATTAGGAGTTAAAGCTTTAAATTAGATTGGCTAGATTGTTTTTCATGCCAATAATCAAGAATAAAGAATTAAGGAATATCATGTCTATATAAGAGACAAGCATAATTCATTTCCAAAATCACATACATGGGAAGGGGAGTGAATATAAAGAGGATGCTAAAGAGAAACTGGTGAAGAAGAACTTCATACAGTCCTGATCAATCAAGCTGAAGAAGAGCTAAAGAGTTCTATAGACACCGACGAATAGTGAAGCACAACATCATAGAGTAGAAAGTGTGGAGCACAAAGAATTGAATTGATATATTGATCAGAGAGGTAATGTACTTATATAAATATGAAAATTTGCAATTCAAGTTGCATTAGAAACAGGTCATAGTATTTAAGTTTAACCATTGAAGCATCAAGTCTCTTAACAGAGCAGGACTTAACAGATCAACAGTTGATTGTGAAAGAACACTAATGATAGAAAAGGACATCACCATAATCTTCCGGAGGGAATCTGTCAGCACTGTTATTTATACACTTAACAGAGTACAATTGAAGGACACAAAGAAGACACCTTATGAGCTATGGTATGGTAAAACACCCAATGTAAGTTACTTCAAAATATTTGGTAGTCAATTTTATGTCTTAAAGGATGATAGAAATGGAAAGCTTGACGCCAAAAGTGATGAAGGTATTTTTCTGGGGTATTCTACCAAGAGCAAAGCTTTTAAATGTCTAATAAAGGTTTCTAAAAAAATAGTTGAAAGTGAAAATGTGAAGATTGATGAATTTGCAGAAAAGAATGAGCTGGAAAGCACAAAAGAACCAGAAGACTACAACAAGTTTGTATATTGTGAAGAACCCATAACTCTACCTGAGCAATAGTGCTTAATTCCAGAACAATAGAATGTTGCAACCGACGATCAGAATATTGTTACCAATGGTTAGGATAATGATCAAGATAATGTGCAAGGTAATGAAGATCAAGTTGATACACAAAGAGCTATACTTATACTTGCAAGATATGTAAGAAGGAACCATCCAAAGGACCAGATCATAGGAGATCAGAAAGCTGGTACAAGAACAAGAAGTAAGTCTTTAAATCCAAATTGCTTAATTTGTGAGTTTGAGCCAAAATCTGTCAATGCTACACTAGATAATGAAGAATGGATAAGTGCTATGAATGATGAGATTGAGCAGATTGAGAAGAAAAAAACATGGTCACTTGTGCAAAGACTAGATGACAAGAATGTCATCGGTACTAAATGGATATTTAGGAACAAGCTGAACGAGAATGGAGAAGTCACAAGGAACAAAGCAAGACTAGTATGAAAGGGGTATGCACAAGAGGAAGGTATAGACTATGGAGAAACCTTTGCACCCATTTCTAGGGTAGAAGGAGTAAGAATAATACTTGCTCATGCTGCATATAAAGGATTCAAATTATATCAAATGGATGTAAAGTCAACATTCCTAAATGGAATACTTGAAGAAGAGGTATACATTGAGCAACTAGAAGGGTTTGTAGATCCAGACAAGAGGAACATGGTATGTAGACTTCACAAAGCCTTGTATGGATTAAAAAAAGCTCCTAGAGCCTGGTATGAACAACTTCATTCCTATCTAATAAGTATTGGATTCATAAGGACTAGTGAAAACAATAATCTTTACTTAAAAGAAGATACTAATGCTAACACTTTGATTGCTGAAATATTTTTTGATGACATCATATTCGGAGGCAATGATATGCTATGCAAATCATTTGCTGATGAGATGAGAAAAGAGTTTGAGATGTCTATGTTTGGAGAGATCAAGTTCTTTCTTGGTCTACAAATCATTCAACAAAGTGAATTTATTTTCATTACATAGTCCAAATACATCAAAGAGGTCCCAAAAATATTCAAGATGGAAGATTCCAAATCTGTTGGAACATCGATGGCTACTAGATGCAAATTAACAAAGGAAGATAAGACAATAGAGGTAAAACAGATTTTGTATAGATCAATGATAGGAAAACTCATGTGTGTTGTACACACTAGACCAGATATTGCACATGTAGTAGGAATTGTTGCTAGATTTTCTACTAACCCCAGGGAATCACATATGACTGTTGTAAAAAGAATTCTAAGATATCTGAATAATAATGAGGAATTTGGATTATGGTATAGAAGAGAAGGAAAATTTGAACTTAAGGTGTTTACTGACACTGATTGGGCTCAAAATCTTGATGACCGAAAGAGCATAACTAGAGGAGCATTCTTTATGGGTGAAAAACTTGTCACCTGGATTAGCAAGAAGCAAGGATGCATCTCTTAGTCTACTGTAGAAGCAGAATATGTTACTACTGCTGTAAATTTCTCAAATATTGCATGGATCAAACAGTTGCTGGAAGGTATGCATATGAAGATCTCAGAACCAGCGATTATCTATTGTGATAACACCAGTGCAATAAACATTTCCAAGAATCTAGTCATGCATTCCAAGACTAAACAAATTGCAATCAAGTATCATTACTTAAGAGAACAAGTTCAAGAAAAAGAGGTGATACTTGAGTATGTGCAATCAAAAGAACAATTGGCTGATATCTTCACCAAGCCACTGCCCAAGGATACATTTGAGTACTTGAGAAAGAGACTAGGGGTCAAACCCTTGTCTACCAGTTAGTAAAGGACTGAAGGTTGCATCATCCTATATATTATCAGAATATCATTCATGTTGATGCAAGCAACAAGATGACCTTCAAAGCTACATCTATATACAAAAAGGTATATATCAGAACCGAGCACCAGAGCATATTGTTGTATTGCTGATGGATAAGGGAAATTCAAGGAATATATTATGGATAAAAGAAAATAATTGTTTGACATGAATGTCAGATATTTGTAAAATATTTGTTTGGAATTGTTGTCAAAGGGAGAGAATGTATCCGTATTATACCAAGAAATTATTCATTATCAGATTACTCCAAACAGGGAGAGATCATATCCATAGGGAGAGAATTTGTATGAAGGAATCATATAAAAAGGGAAAGTTGCTGACAAGAGACAGAGACATCAACGAAGAAGAATAGTCAAAAGAGAGAAACTGACACAAGAAGAGAACACAACACATCAGTACAAGAAACACAGAGCTTACCGACGGTCAGACATTCTTATCAGTTATCAAAACAAACTATTTGGTAATTTGATGAATCTCAAATGTTATATTTCATATTCTATTAGAAATAGTATAGTGTGATAATATAGTATGTTTCCATCAATGCCAAAGGGAGAGATTGACGAAATGTAACTGATTGAATGTTTGATAATGTTAAGTTGAAGATAATGCAAGGCATCAAATTAGTTAATGGTTTGTATTGTCATTAATGTCAACTTGATATCATCTGTACAATCATGTACATAATGCCAAAGACTTCAGAGAATCAATGGAATAGATATTATGCTTTCAATAATACATAAAAGTCAAGTATTCACTAAGTGACAGATAAAACTAATGGAGTGCACACCATCGGTAAAGGGAAAGAACAAAAGTCTTAGTGATACCCAACGAGCTGAACATAGAGTTTCTCAATGAGAAAAATCCAATGATACCCAAAGAACGGAGATCCCAAAGTTGACTGGATTCACACCGAAGGAACTGGAAGCTATCACTGATCACTAACTACAGAGTTGACCGATAGAACAGAAAGTTCAGAAAATGATAAAATATCTAGCTGGCAGAGCTTAAGGATAGACTTAACTAGTTGTTTTATTTGTTTTATTCGACCAGAGTTAAGTAATTGATTTAAAGAAGATTTGTACAGTTGGAAAGAAGATAACTACGAGATAAATAAGGAGTTAAATCTTTAAATCAGATTGGCTAGATTGTTTTTCACACCAAGAATCAAGAATCAAGAATTAAGGAATATCATGTCTATATAAGAGACAAGAATAATTCATTTCCAAAATCACATACATGGGAAGGGGAGTGAATAGAAAGAGGATGCTGAAGAGAAACTAATGAAGAAGAAATTCATACAGTCCTGATCAATCAAGCTGAAGAAGAGCTAAATAATTCTGCAAACACTGACGAATAGGGAAGCACAACATCACAGAGCAGAAAGTTTTGAGCGCAAAGAATTGAATTGATACATTGATCAGAAAGGTAATGTACTTAAATAGATCTGAAAATATGCAATTCAAGTTGCATTAGAAATAGGTCATAGTGTTTCAGTTTAACCATTGAAGCATCAAGGTACATCCCAAGGAGTGCCAAAAAGGTTGATTCATGAAAGTAGCATTGAAATTTCCTAAAGCCTATTGACAATCTAAGAAGAAGGCTGATTCAAGGATGGTAGTTAGATTTTCCTAAAGCCTATTGACAGTCTAAGAAGGAAGCTGATTCAAGGATGGTAACAAATAGATGCCCGATACTAAGTGACAACCTTTATGTATAAAATGCTCTAACAAGGTCACACCTAATAGTATGTTTGTAACCTTTAATAGGGTTGGCTCCTTATAGGGCTCACTTCACAAGAGTGAAAATTTGGGGTACCAGTCCTAGTGGTTTTTCCCTTAATAGGGTTTCCACGTTAAAATCCATGTGTTATGTGTGTATGGTTATTACTTTACTATTTTACATTTCACATATGCATTTCTGGATTGATTGGTATACTCTACATATTTACTGAGTGTCAGTAAATAGTTTTACTACTTATCGATAATCAAGGAGAATAAGGACAGACAAGGAAAACTGACAGACAGTTAAATCATTTTTAGTATTTCATGGCATGCATCTTGTAGGGACTTAATAATATGAGATGTATTTGATTGGTGGTTAAAGTTTAAAGGATAATTTTTGAAGCCACTAATTCACCCCCCCCTCTAAGTTATTACAAATAGACATATCATATAAAAAGAAGTTTGACAGAGATGATGACCAAGATTACCGAAGCAACTGACAATGTAACATAAGAGATAACTAAGACTACAAGGACAAAGGAAAGAAATCTTGTTACCTAGCTAAGAACAAAGCTAGAAATACTTACACTGAATCTAATGAAGATATTGAGGTGGTATTTGTTTCTATGAAGGATGATTCAGACAAAGAAGAAAGGTATGTAGTAACTACACTCATATCTAAGGTTAGCAAGAATGATCTCTAGATTATTGATAGTGGTTGTACTCACGACATGACTGGAGATAAAGAAACATTTGAAACTTTTGAATATTATAATGGTGGATCAATAAGAATGGGTAATGACTCACCTTGTCTGGTTGAAGGTAAAGGAACCATAACATTGAATAATCTGATGAGATGTGAAAATGCATATTGGGTGAAAGGACTTAACTATAACCTATTGAGTGTTTCACAACTGAATAACATAGGTCACCAAGTTGCATTTGAGAACAAAAAGGTAAAGATCTTTAATGAATCAGGAAGGTTGTTTGGAACTGGTGAATAGACAAAAGGTAACCTATTCTATCTTGATTATAATAACACCACTTGTTTAATGGCTAGAAATGAAGAAATATGGTTATGGCATAAAAGGTTATGTCATGCGAACTTTGACAACATGGTTAGGATAAGAAATAAAAGGAAAGTAAGAGGCTTACTGAGAATGTTAAAACCTGACCATGTCATGTGCAAGAATTGTTAAAAAGGTAAAATGACAGAGTCTAGTTTCAAGAGAAAAACATACACATCTAATGCTATAATTGAATTAGTCTATACTGATCTATGTGGACCAATGAGAACAAAGAGCTACTATGGTGATAGATACTTCATTCTCTTTGTTGATGATTATTCTAGAATGATGACAGTTATTTTCTTAAAAGAGAAATTAGAAGCATTCAAGATGTTTAAATGGTATAAAGATATAGTGGAAAAAAAAGTCTAAAATGTATAAGATCAGATAGAGGAGGGGAATTTATTTATGATGAATTCACTAACTTTTGTAATGAGAATAGAACTCAAAGACAGGTTTCTTCACCGAGAACACCACAACAAATGGGATTTCTAAGAGAAGGAACAGATCAATTGTTGATTGCACCAGAACACTAATGATTGAGAAAGGCATCACACAAATATTCTAGAGAGAAGCTGTTAGTACTTTTGTCTACACATTGAACAAAGTTAAATTGAAGAAAGACACCAATAAGACACCTTGTGAGCTATGGTATGGATACACACCCAATGTAAGTTACTTCAGAATTTTTGGTAGTCAATGTTATATTTTAAAAGATGATAGAAATGGAAAGCTTGATTCCAAAGATGAAGAAGGAATATTTCTATGGTATTATACCAAGAGCAAGGCTTATAAATGTCTTAAAAAATCCTCTAACAAAATCATTGACAGTAAAAATGTCAAAGTAGATGAATTTGCTGAGAAAAATGATGAGGAAAGCAAAAAGGAACCGGAAGAATAAAACAAGTTTTTCTACAGTGAAGAACCTGACACTCTGCCTGAGCAACAGTGTATCACTCCTGAGCAATAGAAAAATGCACCCAAGCATCAGGTTACAAACACCAAAAATTAGGAAATTTATCACAATGATATACCAAGCGATGAAGATCAAAATGAAGGTCAAGATGATGATCAGAATGATGAAGAAAGAGTTGAATTGATACTTTCCAAGTATATTAGAAGACACCATCCATAGAATGAGATCATAGGAGACAAAAAGGATAGAATGAGAACAAGAAGTAAGTCACTGAAAACTAGATGTTTAATTTGTGATTTTGAGCCTAAATCTGTTTATATTGTACTTGAGAATAAGGATTGGGTTAGTGCTATGAATGAAGAGATAGAACAAATAAAGAAGAAAAAAACATGGACACTAGTACCGAGACTAGATGACAAGAATGTCATCGGTACAAAATGGATATTCAAAAACAAGCTGAATGAGAATAGAGAAGTCACAAGGAACAAAGCAAGATTAGTATGAAAAGGGTATGCACAAGAAGAAGGTATTGACTATTGAGAAAAATTTTCACCCATTGGTAGACTAGAAGGAGTAATAATTCTACTTGGTTATGCTACTTACAAAGGATTCAAGGTATACCAAATGTATGACAAATCTGCATTCCTAAATGGAATATTAGAAGAAGAGGTATACATTGAACAACTTGAAGGTTTTGTTGATCCTACCAAGAGAAACATGGTTTGTATACTACACAAAGACTTGTATGGATTGAAACAAGTACCGAGAGAATGGTATGAAAGACTTCACTCTTATCTCATAAGTATTGGATTTGTAAGAGAAAGTGAAAACAATAATCTACATTTAAAAGAAGATACTGATGATAACATTTTGATTGCTGAAATTTGTGTTGATGATATTATATTTGGAGGTAATGATATGTTATACAAACCATTTGATGCTTAAATGAGCAAAGAATTTGAGATATCAATGTTTGGGAAGATCAAAGTATTTCTTGGTCTACAGATTCTTCAACAGGATGCAGGCATCTACATCACACAATCCAAATACATCAAGGAAGTGCTGAAGATATTCAAGATGGAAGATTCCAAACCAGTTGGAACACCTATGGAAATTAGATGCAAGATGACAAAGGAAGACAAGTCAATAGAGGTAAATCAGACCTTATATAGATCAATGATTGGAAAACTCATGTATGTTGTACATACAAGACAAGACATAGCACATGCAGTTGGAATAGTTGCAAGCTTCTCTAATAATCCTAAGGAATCACACATGACTGCTGTGAAAATAATTCTGAGATATCTAAAGAATACGAAGGAATATGGCTTATCGTATAAAAAAGAAGGCAAATTTGACCTTCAAGTCTATATAAATGTTGATTGGAATGGAAACTTAGATGATAGAAAGATGAAAACAGAAGTGATGACATGCAACTGATTGAATTTTTGAAGATATTGAGTTGATCACCGAAATGTAGAAAGATAATACAAGACATTAAATCAGCTAATGGATTGTATTGTCATTGATGTCAACTTGATATAATTTGATCAGCTATATATGAAGTGTCAAATACTTCAGAGAATCAAAGAGATAAATATTATGCATTTAGTAAGGCATAAAAGATCAACATTCACTAAGTGAATACAAACACCGATGGCTAGTGGAACCCAAAGGATAGAGAAAACCAAGAGCAAAGTCACAGTGATGATCGAGCAAGAAAACTGACAAGAATTACCGACGAGCAGAATCACAAGCATAACTAATGGCTAGAATTACAATATTAACCAAAGGATAGACAACACTGACGGAGAAGCCCGGGGAGAAATGAAGTGTTGACTAAACCTAACAAGAATTAAAACACCAAAAGGAAATTAAGTTCAGAAATGACAAAATACTTAGCTTGCAGAGCTAAAGATAGACTTAACTGGGTGTTAACATTGTTTTCATTGACAAGTTAAAGCCAGAGATAAGTAAAAGATGAAAAGTTGTTTTATCCAGTTTTCAAATAGTTTTCTACAAGATAAAATAGGAGTAAATCTTTAAAGCAAGATTTCCTAATATTGCGGATCATGCCAAGAAAAAGAAAGTCAAGAAAAGAGAAACGGTGATATCATGTCTATAAAGACTAGACAATCTAATTCATTATAAATAAGGAGAGTGAATAGAAAAAAATGATGCTGAAGAGAAAATGATGTAGAACAAATTCATACAGTCGTGATCAATCAAGCTAAGGAAAGAGCT
Organism: Thuja plicata; assembly: GCA_018584345.1. NCBI lineage: Eukaryota > Viridiplantae > Streptophyta > Pinopsida > Cupressales > Cupressaceae > Thuja > Thuja plicata. Next base: position 1,034,798 of record MU227940.1, on the reverse strand, counting down.
AAATATTTTTGTGGACACCGAGAAACAGAGCATAGCATCACTGAGTAGAAAGAAGTGGAGAAAAGGTATTGAAAAGATACAATGATCAGAAAGGTATAATGAGCTTACAATAGATCTAAAAGTCTGCAAGTCTAAGTTGAATATGTGAATAGATCATTTACTATTTTAGTTTAACCATTGAATTAGAATGTCTCTTAACCGAGAAGGATTTAAAGATCCTTTCTATATTGAGATACATCCCAAGGAGTATCAAAAAGTATGATCATGAAGATAGCATGAGATGCTAGATACCATTTGACCAACTACACTGGGTTTAGTCATAGAAGGTAGCATAGAGATGCCTGATATCAAGTGATAAATTAATCTATTAAATCCTCTAACAAGGTCACACCTAACAGTGTGTTTGTAACCTTTAATAGGGTTGGCTCTTCACCGAGCTCACTTCACAAGATTGAAAATTTTGGGTTACTAGTCCCAAGTGGATTTTCACTTAACAGGGTTTCCACATTAAAAGTCCATGTGTCAATGTGTTTATGAGTAATTACTTTAGTGTTTTTCATTACACATAACTAATTTGGATTGATTGGTATACACTAAGCAATTTACTAATTTTTGGTAAATGAAAGACTGCTATTCAGTAAACACTAAGAATAAGCTTTAATAGTGAACTCCGAGCAGTAGTTATTTGATAAGTATATTTGAAGGCATACATCTTGTAGGACTAAAGATAACTAGAGGCTTAATATTGCGGTACTAAGTTTTTGGGTTGATTTATTGGAATATTTTTGAGGCCAATGATTCACGCCCCCTCTCAGTTATTCTAACAATTAATATCAAAGCTTTTGTTCTTAGAAAGGGAGTTTAACATCTCACGCAAAAGATCACAAGATGAACAGACGAGATGTGCCCAAGTTGAATAATGACAAATTTGCATCATGGAAAAGTAGGATAAGCCTCCACCTATTAGGTATTGGTAATGATGTTACTTGTCACCTTGATACTAAATATGTGCTTCCTATAGGATCTCACACTCTTGATAAATTTATAGAAAAACATGAGCATAATTGCATGATGATAGATCTTTCTTCCTCACTCTCTGATGCTGAGTTTGAAGATGTCAAAACCTGCACCTATGCAAAGAAAATGTGGGATAAATTCAAGCTGCTACATGGAGGATATGCTAATGTACTAAGAGCTAAGGCAGAAGGCCTAAGAGGGAGCTTTGATTACCTAAGGATTAAAGAAGGATAAAATATCACTCAGTATAGCTGTAGAATAAAAGAGGTATTCAATTCTATCTGAGGAGCTGGAGGTGTACTTGAAGAAGAGAAAATGGTAAGTAAAATCCTAAGAACCTTATTGTCGGTATATGCTACTAGATTATCTTCTATACAATAAATGAGAGCAGTTGCAAAAAATACTATTACTCTAGATAGTCTGATTGGTAGACTAATTTCATTGAGATGAATAATTTTGATAATAGTGTCTTACCATCTATAGAATCTACATTCAAATCTTCTTTGAAAATAAGTAAATCAAGTCATAGACACACTATGAAGAATGATAGTGATAGTGATAATGAGGATCAAGGACTTGATGAGATTGAAGCACTAATGGAAAGAAGATTGCAGAGAGGAAATGGTAGATCTAAAGGTAAATTACCACTTGTATGTTTTAATTGTAAAGAGGTTGGACACTTTGGTGCAAGATGTCCTAATAGAAGAAAAGATGATAGAAGTAATGATGAATCATATGAAAAGAAGTTTGATAGAGGTGATAACAAAGATTATTGAAGAAACCAACAATCTAAAAAAAGAGATACCCAAGACTACAATGACAAAGGGAAGAAAGCTTGTTACCTAGCTGAGAACAAAGATGATGAGACTGACACTGAATCTGAAGATGACATTGAGATGGTATTTGTAGCCATCAAGGATGATTTAGATGAATAATAAGAAAGGTATGTAGCGACTGCACTCGTATCTAAGGTTAGTAAGAATGATGTCTAGATCATAGATAGTGGCTGTACTCACCACATGACTAGTGATAAATAAAAGTTTGAAACTTTTGAATACTATAATGGTGGTTCAGTAAGAATGGGAAATGATACACCTTGTCTAGTTGAAGGTAAAGGAACTATAATGTTGAATAATATAATCAAATGTGAAAATGCTTAATGGGTAAAAGGACTAAATTGTAATATGTTAAGTGTTTCAAAATTGAACAGTACATGTCACCAAGTAGAATTTGAGAATAAGAAGGAAAATACCGCCAATGAATTAGGAAGGTTGATTGGAATTGGTGAACAAACATAAGGTAACCTTTTTCTATCTTGATGACATTAACACCACTTGTTTTATGGCTAGAAACAAAGACATATGGTTGTGGCACAAGAGATTGGGTCATGTGAATTTTGACAACATGATAAAGATAAGAAATAAAATAAAAGTCAGAGGCTTATCGGGCATGTCTAAGCCAAAGCATATCATGTGCAAGAATTGTCAAAAAGGTAAGATGAAAAAGTCTAGTTTCAAGAGTAAATCCTATACATCTAATTCCATTGTAGAATTAGTCCATACTAATTTATGTGGACCTATGAGGACAAAGAGTTACTATGGAGATAGGTATTTCATTCTCTTTGTAGATGATTATTCTAGAATGATGATACTTATGTTTTTAAAATATAAATCAAAAGAATTCAAGATGTTTAAATGGTATAAGGCTATGGTAGAAAAACAAAGTGGTAAAGAATTGAAATGATTAAGGTCAAATAGAGGAGGGAAATTTACTTTAGATGAATTCACTAATTTATGTAATGAGTATGGAATTAAAAGATAGGTTTCTGCACTGAGAAAACCATAGCAAAATGGAATTTCTAAGAGGAGAAAGAAATCCATTATTGACTATGTAATAACATTGATGATTGAGAAAAGAATCACTCAAAATTTTTGGAGGGAAGCTGTCAGTACTATTGTCTACACATTGAATAGAGTACAATTGAAGAAGGACACAAAGAAGACACCCTATGAACTTTGGTATGGTTACACACCCAATGTAAGTTACTTCAGAATCTTTGGTAGTCAATGTTATATTTTGAAAGATGATTGAAATGGAAAGCTTGACTTCAAAATTGATGAAGGTATCTTGCTAGGGTATTCCACCAAAAGCAAGGCTTATACATGTCTTAACAAGTCATCTAACAAGATCATTGAAAGTGAAAATGTGAAAATAGATGAATTTGCAGAATGAATGATAAGGAAAGAAGAAAAGAGCCAGAGGACTACAATAGGTTTGTTTACACCGAAGAACCTGACACTCTAGCCGAGAAACACTATATCACTCCTGAGCAATAGAACATTGAACCCAAGCATCAGGCTGCAATTACCAAGCAATGATGATGTTCCAAGCAATGGAGATCAGAATGAAGGTCAAGATGATGATCATAATGATGAGCATAGAGCTGAACCAAAACTTGCCAAGTATGTTAGAATACATCATCCACAGAATCGGATCATAGGATACAAAAAAGTTGGAATGAGAACAATAAGTAAGTCGCTAAGCACCAGATGTTTTATTTGTGATTTTAAGCCTAAAGCTATTATTAATACACTTGAAAATGAAGAATGGGGATTGATAAGAATAGTACATGGACACTAGTACCGAGACCATATGAAAAGAATGTCATCGGTACCAAATAGTATTCAGAAACAAGCTCAATAAGAATGGAGAAGTCACTATAAATAAAGCAAGATTAGTATGCAAGGAATATGCACAAAAAGAAGGTATTGACTATGGTGAAACCTTTGCACCTGCTACTAGAATAGAAGGAGTTAGAATTCTTCTTTCTTATGCTGCATTCAAAGGATTCAAGGTATACAAGATGGATGCCACATCTACATTCCTAAATGGAATACTTGAAGAAGACGTATACATTAAACAACTAGAAGGGTTTGTTGATCTAGACAAGAGAATAAAGGTATGTAGACTACATAAAGCCTTGTATGGATTAAAAAAAGCACTGAGAGCTTGGTATGAAAGAATTCACTCCTATCTCATTAGCTTTGAATTTATAAGAATAAGTGAAAATAGCAATCTATACTTAAAAGAAGATATCGATGGTAATATTGTGATTGCTGAAATATTTGTTGATGATATCTTTTTTGGGGGAAATGAAATGTTATGCTAATCCTTTTCTAATGAAATGAGAAAAGAATTTGAAATGTCTATGTTTGGGGAGATCAAATTATTTCTTGGTCTATAGATTTTTCAACAAGATGGAGGCATATATATCACTCAGTCCAAATACATCAAGGAAGTGCTAAAGATATCCAAGATGGAAGATTCCAAACTAGTTGGAACACCTATGGATACTAAATGTAAGATGACAAAAGAAGACAAATCAAATGAGGTAAATCAAACCTTGTATAGATCAATGATTGGAAAAATAATGTATGTTGTTCATACCAGACCAGATATAGCACATGCGGTTGGAATAGTTTAATGATTATCTGCTAATCCAAAAGAATCACATATGGCTGCTATTAAGAGAAATCTGAGATATGTGAAGAACACCGAGGACTACGGCTTATGATATAAAAGAGAAGGAAAATTTGAGCTTTAAGTCTATACAGATGCTGATTAGGCTATAAATATTGATGACTGAAAGAGCACAATTGGAGGAGCATTCTTTATGGGTGACAGACTTGTCACATGGATCAACAAGAAGCAAGGATGCATCTCTCAGTCTACTATAGAAGCAGAATATGTAGCTGCTACTACTGCTGCTACAAATTTCTCCAATATTGCATGGATCAAACAATTGTTGGAAGATATGAATATGAAGATTCTAGAACCAGTGATTATCTATTGTGATAATACCAGTGCAATTAAAATATTTAAGAATCCAGTCATGCATGCTAAGACTAAGCATATAGCAATCAAGTATCATTACTTAAGAGAACAAGTGCAAGAAAATGAAGTGATACTGGAATATGTTCAATCAAAGGAACAATTAGTTGATATATTCACCAAGCCATTACCAAAAGATACATTTGAGTACCTGAGAAAGAGAATAAGGGTCCAACCCTTGTCTATCAGTTAGTAAGCTGACTAGAAGATTGCATCAGCCTACACACAATCAGAAGATCATTGATGTTGATGCAAGCACAAAGATGAACTGCAAAGATACATTTGTACATAGAAAGGTACAAATATGCACTAAACACCAGAGTCAATGTATTATTGATGGATAGGGAAATTCAAGGAGTATATTATAAAAATGATGGAAGAATTATTTTGAATTGTTGTCAAAGGGAGAGATTATATCATTATTAGAAAATATTATATCATTATACATGGAGAGAAGTTCCTAAGAATTCAAAGGGAGATTTAATCATTATCCAAAGGAAGAGATTACATATGAAATACCCATCAAAGGGAGAGAAGTAACAAAGGGAGAGAGTACATACTAAGGGATAGATTGCCATCAAAGGAAAAAGAGATGTTCAAGGAGAGGAACAGTCAAGGTAGAGAACATTTTAGAATAAAGACAGAAGCTGCTACATCTATCTAGTGAAGGGATTGAAGATCAAAGAAACCACTCTGCAAGAAACAAATCTAATCTATATGAGCTTACAGAGAGTGAGACATTTGTATTAGTTATAGAACAAAAAGATTTGGGAGAGATGGATGAAATACATTTGATATATTTCATGTTGTATTATTAATAATATAGTGTGATAATGTAGTTTGTTTCCATCAATGCCAAAGGGAGAGATTGATGACATGTAACTGATTGAATGTTTTAAGATGTTGAGTTGATTACCAAAATGCAGAAAGATAATATAAGACATTACATTAGTTAATGGATTGTATTGTCATTGATGTCAACTTGATATAATATAATTGGTTATATACAATGTGTCAAAGAATTCAAAGAATCAAAGAGATAAAGATTATTCTTTCATTAATACATAAAAGATCAGCATTCTCTAAGTGACTACAAACACCAATGACTAGTGGAACCCAAAGGATAGAGAAAATTGAGAGAAAAGTCACAGTGATGCACAAGCAAGAAAAATGACAAGCATTACTGACAAGAAGAATCACAAGCATAACCAAAAACCAGAATTACAGTATTAACCAAAGGAAAGACAAAACCGACGGAGAAGCCTAAGGAGAACTGAAGTGTTGACCAAAGCTAGCAAGAGTTAAAACACCAAAAGGAATAGAAGTTCAAAAATGACAAAATACTTAGCTGGCAGAGCTAAAGATAGACTTAACTGGTTGTTAAAATTGTTTTCATCGACAATTTAAAGCCAGAGATAAGTAAAAGATGAAAAGTTGTTTTATATAGTTGTCAAAGAGTTTTCTACGAGATAAAATAGGAGTAAAGCTTTAAAGAAAGATTGGCTAAGATTGTTGAACATGCCAAGAATAAGAAAATCAAGAACAAAGAAATGGTGATAATATAATTCATTATGAGTAAGGGGAGTGAATAAAACAAGAGGATGCTGAAGAGAACATGATGAAGAACAACTTCATACAATCCTAATCAATCAAGCTGAGGAAAGAGCTAAAGATTTTTGTAGACACTAAGAAATAGAGCATAGTATCACTAAGTAGCAAGAAGTGGAGAAAAGGTATTTAAAAGATACAATGATTAGAAAGGTATAATGAGATTACAATAGATCTAAAAATATACAAGTCTAAGTTGTATATGTGAATAGATCATTTACTGTTTCAGTTTAACCATTGAATCAAAAAGTCTCTTAACCGAGAAGGATTTAAAGATCCTTTCTATATTGAGATACATCCCAAGGAGTATCAAAAATTTTGATCATGAAGATAACATGAGATGGAAGATACCATTTGAAAAACTACACTAGGTTTAGTCATAGAAGGTAGCATATAGATGTCCGATATCAAGTGACAAAATAATCTATTAAATCCTCTAACAAGGTCACACCAAATAGTGTGTTTTTAACCTTGGGGTTGGATCTTCACCGAGCTCACTTTAGAAGAGTGAACATTTTGGGTTACAGGTCCCAAGTGGTTTTTCCCTTAACAGGGTTTCCACGTTAAAAATTCATGTGTCAATGTGTTTATGAGTCATTAATTTAGTGTTTTTCATTACACATAACTAATCTGGATTGATGATTATACACTAAGCAATTTACTATTTTTTGGTAAATGAAAGACTACTATTCAGTAAACATTAAGAATGAGGTTTAACAGTGAACTCCGAGCAGTAGTTATTTGATAAGTATATTTGAAGGCATACATCTTATAGGATTGAAGATAACAAGAGGCTTAATATTGTGGTACTAAGTTTCTGGGTTGACTTATTGGAATATTTTTGAGGCCACTGACTCACCCCTCCTCTCAGTTATTTTAACAAGGAGGAACATTCTTTATGGGTGAAAAACTTGTCACATGGATAAGTAAGAAGCAAGGATGCTTCTCACAATCTACTGCAGAAGTAGAATTTGTGGTTTCTACTGCAAACTAATCTAACATTGCATGGTTCAAGCAATTACTGGAAGGTATGAATATGAAAATTATTGAACCAGAGATTATCTATTCTGACAATAAAACTACAATAAACATATCAAAGAACCCTGTCATGCATGCTAAGACAAAGCATATTTCTATCAAGTATCATTAATTAAGAGAAAAAGTGCAAGAGAAAGAGGTGATAATTGAATATGTTTAATCAAAGGAAAAAATAACAGAAATATTCACAAAGCCATTTCCTAAAGATACATTTGAGTACCTGAGAAAGAGACTAGGGGTCCAACCCTTGTCTATTGGTCACTAAAATGAATAGGAGGCTGCATTAGCCTACACATAATCAAAAGATGATTCATGTTGATGCAAGCAAAGAAATGGACTGCAAAGATTTATTAGTACACTGAAAGGTACTTATCTGCACCGAATACCAGAGATATTGTTGGCTAATATAGAGCTATATTGTTGATGGAAAGGAAATTCAAGGAATATATTAAATAAAAGAGAAACAATTTTGGCATTGCTGTCAAAGGGAGAGATGACTTAAGGAGAGAATATATCCATATGAAATATCCATCGATGTAAAGAACATCATGAGGGAGACAATAAATCCAAAGGGAGAAAATTATTCAATGAAATATATTGCTATCAAAGGGAAAAGAGATATCCATCAGAGAGAGGAACAATCAAAGGGAGAGAAAACATCAGAGAAAGATTCATAGAAAAATCTATCTAAGGGAGAGAATTTGAAAAGTTAAACACTACATATCTATCTAGGAAATGGAAAAGAGATTCTACAACAAAGGGAGAGACAGAATCAGAAGTTGCTACATTTATCTAGTGAAGGGAATGAAGAATAAGGAAAGTACTCTGCAAGAATCAAATCTAAGATAGAAGAGCTTATTGAGAGTCAGACATTTGTATTGGTTATAGAAAAATAAGTTTGGTAGAGATTGATGAACTACAACTGATATATTTTATATTGTATTAGTAGTATGTAGTGTGTTTCCATCAATGCCAAAGGGAGAGATTGATGAAATATAACTGAATGAATGTTTGAAGATGACAAAGTTGATGATCACCGAGATGTAGAATGCAATTGCAAGACATTAAATCAATTAATGGATTGTTTTTTCATTGATCTCAACTTAATATGGTATGATTCCTCATACTCATACTGTCACAACACTTGAAGATCCAAATAGACAAAGTTTTTGTTTTTGATAAATATACACTAAGGGATAGTGTTACCCGACGCACAGTATAACCCAAGACAGTGTTACATGAGACGATGTTACCTGAGAAAGCATTACTGAGCTAACTGCAGTTGTCAATGATGAGAACTGAAGTTGATGCTCAAGCTATCTCCAGTATTCATTGAGCACAACTAAAGTGTTGACTGACAAGAACTGATGTTAGGATATGAAAAAAAAACTTAGCTGACAGGAGCTAAAGATAGAGTTAACTGTTTGATTACTTTTTTTTCATCGATCAGTTAAAAGTTAAAGATAAGAAGGATATTTAAAGCATGTTTTATCCTATAAAAAAAGGAAACATTTGCAGAATAAATCTAAAGCAATCATGGAAAGATTTACAGATCAAGAAGTGATTAGAGAAGAAAACAAGAAGGACAAGAAATCATGAAATCATGTCTATATAAACAGACAAGTAATTCATAATAAATGGGGGAAGAATAAGAGAATCCTGAAGAGAATTCTGGTGAAAAAAGAAGTCCTCATACAAACCTAATCATACAAGCTAAATAATAGAGCTAAATTTTTTTGAAGACACCAAGCAACAAACAAGCACAACATTCACCGAGCAGAAAGAAGTGGAGCAAAGAAATAGAAGAGAATAGTGATTAGAAAGGTATTATGAGATTAAAATAGATCTAAACATCTACAAGATCAATTTGTATTTATGAATAGATCATATATTGTTTTAGTTTAACCATTGATTCAGAAAATCTCTAAACAGAGTAGGATCTAATCATCCTTTATATATTGAGATACATCCCAAGGAGTATCAAAAGGTTTTCATGTTGACAACATAGATAATTCTAGGTCAAGTGATAAATGGTTAGTGATAAATCCTCTAACAAGGTCACACTTAACAACGTGTTTGTAACCTTTAATAGGGTTGGCTCTTCACTGAACTCACTTCAGAAGAGTAAAAAGTTTGGGTTACCAGTCCCAAGTGGTTTTTCCCTTAACAAGGTTTCCATGTTAAAAATCCATGTGTCAAATGTGTATATGGTTCATTTCTTTAATATTTTTCTTTACACATTACAATAATAGGATTGATCAGTAAACACTAAGTAATTTACTATATTTTGGTAAAGGCTAAGACTACTATTTGGTAAAGCTTAATAATAAGGATAAACGGTGAACTTAGAGCAGTAATTATTTGATAAGATTATTTAAAGGCATACATCTTGTAGGAATGAAGATAACTAGAGGTTTATATTTGAGATATAAAGTTTTGGTTGGTTTATTGGATTAATGTTTGAGGCCACTGATTCACCCCCCATCCCCCCTCTTAGTTATTCTAGAATAACCCAAGTTATTCTAGAACAACCATCAATCAAGAGAAGAAAGTACCTTTATTCTTGTATAATTTTAATTATGGTAGGTCTTCATAGATTAGTGTGTACCAATTCCAACAGTCTAGTGGTGGATTTTTCTTTTCCTTTAAGATTCTCCTTGTTTGTTTTCTAATCTAATATTCTTTACAAATACTATTAGCAGGTCTCATCAACTTCATTAGATCTCTTACTTTATGTAATGTAATAATCCTTATCATGTTGTAAAAATTGATATGATACATCCTCTGGTGCCAAAACCAATGCTTTCTAATCTAATACATCAAGTAATATATACTAGCAGTCTTCAACTGATACATGTTTCCTCTTGTCTTCTTTCGAGAAGTAATTATAGCTCCAAACTTCTTGATTTCACAACTCAAGAGATTATGATTCAGACCTTTTACATGGTAAACATTATTAGTATTATGTTTTCCATCAAAACTAATAGAGACAAATCCATCTCTTCTACCTTCTTTATCTCCTCCAAATGTAATAAATCCTCCATCATAGTTTTCATGTTTCACAAATATATTTTTATGACCAATCGTATGATTCATGAAACCATTATCAATAAGCCATTCATCTCTATTTTGTTTTACATATAAAGAAGAATTCATAGTGTTTGTACCTTTTGTATCTACTTCTGGAGTATTGATAGGTTTAGCAACAAGGTTTTGATCTTTCATTTTTAGGAATACAAATTGATCATCTGCTTCATAATCAAACTCATAATCATAAATTCTAACATCTTCTCTAACATGGTAATTTTTTCTATTGAGCTTCCATTTACTTCCCTTTTTCTTTTATTTGTAATTTTGTTAGGACATCTAGATTCATAATGACCTATATTTACATAGTGACATCATTTTAAAGGTAACTTACCTTTGTATTTTTTGGTGCCTTCATTCTTTTAAAAAGTTCACTTCTATCTCATCCAAACTATCTTCATCTAATTCTTCCTCTTTTGTTAGTTTTGTACCCTTAAAAGAAGATTTTGTTCTTGTTTTGATTCTTTACTAGATTAGCTATCGGCTTCTAGGAGTAAGCCTAGTTTTAGGGGAGGAGGATGTAATACCTACCCCTTTGTCTGTCTGCCTATGTCAGTTTCTGATCTCTTTTAAACCATAGTAAGTATGTGTTAGCTCTTTCAGGTGATTTTAAAGATATTCATGCATTGCTTTTCAGTATGTTATTGATCCATTATTATCATATTGTATCTTTTGTGTATATGTGATTTAAGGTTATTTAATTATGCTTATGTATATGTTAGGATTTCATTTTGATTATGGTTTCTGACAACACTGACCTTAGATTTATATGCACATGGATCATTGCATGTTTTCATTACTGTTTGATGTGCTTGGTATGGTATTTGACAGAGTCGTAGTTACTTGCTTCGGCGAGATCCACACGATAACCTAGTCTCAACCATTGTTTTCCATATGATATATGCATGTATGTTCATCTTTGTGATGATAGGTTTGCAGGTACTGGGCTACGTCTTCCCTGAATTGGCAGGAGTGAGTGTGCCCTATCGCATTAATCTCAATGGTAAGAGAGGGGAGATAGTTTTCAAATCCAAATCCTATCCTAAACCAAATTGTCCTAGTTAGTGGACAAGTATCTGTTTTGACTACCCTGACCGAATTCGTATAGTTGATAGGAATTCGTGTATCCCTTTCCATGATCATGATTGATTTTACATGTTTTCGGTTTCAGGTGCTTGATGTGATTATGTGGGTGTTATATCATGTTATTTATTTAATTGAATATTATTGCAATTAATTATTAAATATAGGGTATTTAATTAATTGAAAATTAAATTAAAT